>JAODFW021257667.1:0-15254 GCA_027575235.2 Palythoa mutuki | reverse complement strand
GTAGCTAAAGTTTTTAACAGCTGAGAATCTAGCAATGATAGGCAGGTATTTCTGACAACATTTAAAAGCATTTTGGAGAAAGAAGTAGTGCTTCACAGCCAGAAAAATCATGTTCACAGCCGGGAAATTTTCCCGGCTTCCGGCTATTATCTACATCCCTGGTATGAACCTGGGACCTTGTGGCTGAAAGGCACAGCTGGATCTCACCACTGCACCAACCACGCTGCCATACAATCACATTAAGCTTAATTACCATCAGTAATCCATCCCTTTCAAATTAATTTCAATGGCTTATCTTTGCTACAGACTTATAAATCACCAAAATTTTGCCAATTTTAAAAACAATCCTTTTTTGCTTTTCTCAAAAAACTAGTCGAAATTTTGAATGTTATAAAAAACCATGCTTGTTTAGTATTAAATAAGCTTCCAGTCTTCAGTAAGTGAACTAAGAATAACAGCCTGTTTACATGTGCCTGGTTAAAGCTCCTATATGATTTCAACCCAGCACTGCCTAAACAAGGGATTTAACTATGTACTTGGTGTGATAAAGCAAGGTGCGAGGTGATGTCGCAGTTGATGCACAAGAATCTACAATAGAAACAGAAACATCGTCATGCTGCTGTTGTTTACTTTCAGAAGTAGGTAGTTTTTATTTTTCATTTATTGCTTTGTCAACGTCATTAACAAGTAAAATATGTTTGAAACCATCACCTGATATTTTCACACCAAAGTGGTTCAATCCCAACATTGTCTTTACATGATATAACTTGTACCTAGCGTCCAGTTGTACAACCTCCTACATGGCTACTAGGTTGAATGAGCTTCTGATTTGAACGGTCCCCTTAACAGGGCTGGAAACTAACTTTTTTAACTACTCTCTAGTTCGGTGACTAGCATCCTGAAATCACTTGCCCGAGTGAGATATTACTTAAATGCCCAAACTAAAATGAACCTAAAAGTAAGGCTGTATTAAAAAGCCTCTGACTCAAATAATTAACATTCTTTTTTTAATTAAGATCAGAAAGACAGTCTTTTACAGGTATCTATTCCATAAAAATTGATATGAAGTTAACTTTGTGTATACTAACAGACAGAGTTATATGATCATCTAATTCAGTGGTTAATGCAGTGCCATTTTTATCACAAACTTGCAATAATGTTCTGATTAATATACATGCATTATTGAACAAGTGTGAGGTCAAGATGGCTGGATATATACTGGCCAAGTTCTTTTTTGTGTTAATATGAACCAAGACAAAGTCAAGGTTCATGAAAATTGTTCAATAAAGATTTATTATATGGCCAAATAATTCCACATTACTACTGTTTTTTGTAAGACAAAATTTCTTTCATGCCTTCATATCACTTTGCATTTTAATTTTTGTGTTTGTTGGTTTTTGTTGACAAATAAATTTATGAGACTTGATCTATATTTTCTTTGTTTTAACTGACCTCTTCCCCTTTTTGCAACTCCATTGCCTAAAACTCAATGTGTAATTCTGCTTCATGCAATTTTTTTCTTACGGGATAAAAATGGGCAATTCCGAGCAGGCAATATGGGCCTATCTTTCCTGCTCATGTAACCAATCAGAACACAGTATTTGCTTCATGTTGCCCACTTGGCAAGCCTGCCATATAATAATAGTAATTAATTCTTACTGGCAATTTGGGCAAATTTTTCGCGATTTCTACTTGCCTGAGGCAAAAATTACTTGCCATATGCAAGCAGGCAGATGTTATCATCCAGCCCTGCCTTATTTGAGGCAGATTTGAACCTCAGTGCATGTAAACATCAACAAGACTTAGTATGGTGACCAGATTCATCCACTTTCGGCTAGATTGAACCAGGATGGATCGGAGGTTCAACCTCGCTTATGAAAACTGGCCCTATAAATCTGTACTTACTTGTTATATTAATATTTCACGAATACAGAAAGTACTGAGAGTTTCATTAGCTTTATATATACTGGGTAATTCAGTGTAAATGCTTAATTATAACCTTTAAAAGCATGGATGCAAAAGGACAAATTTTTCTAAAGTTAAAAGGGGAAACAGCTGTTTCAAACATTTTCTTGTTTTTTTTCCAGGATAACAACATGTACATATTTAGTATGTTTCAAAACAAATGGTGAAGAATAGGCAATTATTGCAGACTGGCTATATAAAAAAATTATATGTATATATGAACATTAATGAAGGAAAACATAACTGTCATTGTAGGGAGCATTTATTGAAAGTTTTCTCTCATAACAAAATAAAAATGTTAACACTTTGAAAGTGGTATCTAAAAATACCCAGTACTAACACTCAGTATTTAGTTGATTTTTATGACTCTATATATAGCTGCATCAATAAGGAAAGTTTATTTTCAATGCAGAACCTTCAAAACTTGAAAACAAGATCTTTTGTTTTTATAACACTTCTTATTGAAATTCTAAATTCTTAACATCCTTCGCTTCTATGTGATTGTCACATGTTTTCAAACTGCTGATTCACTGATTCTTCTGAGAAACAAATACCAAAAAGCTAGTCTGTTTGTAAAGTCCTCTATATATCTACAAATAAATAACTGATATTTTCCTTGCAAATTAAACTATATACTAGCTAACCTGTAATATATTGAATACTACTGATCATGAACACATATGCGCTAGCATGACAGCTTTATCGCTTTAGGCTAAAATTAGTAATTTCTTGGAATTTACTGGAACAAAATTATTGCAAATTTCCAACAACAGATAATCACTTAGTCCCAGCGTTATTTTTGGCATTTCTCATGCTGCTTTTTTATTTTTCTTTCAAAAGTGAATGTCAATCGCTGAAACAGAAAAACGCGCAAAAAATCCGTGTTAATGAGAGGGGGAAATGGCATTTTATTTTGCTATAAAGAAAAGTTCGTAGGAATGGAGTGTTAAGGGCTTTCTATCAATTAAAGCAGCTCTATCTATGGAATGTTTAACACTAGAATATTGAAGCTGGTGCTAGTTTTCGATTGCTTGTTAGTTGTATTTTACACCAAACATCACTGAAAATCTCAAAGACTGACAGTATAAAAGTTCGGTCGAAAACTGAAATATGTCATTAGTTGTTGAGCAAAAAGAGAAGTTTTATGACTAATAGGCAACAGAGTAGTTTGTACAATCAGTTGCCAAGGGCAGCATGATGTCGAAGGCAAATAGAGGTTTTGCAAAACTTTATAAAAAAATGGACGCGGAAATATTTTAAAAAGGAAGAAAAAAATTGAAAGAAAATTAGAGGAAAAAAATTTAGCTTACCCAACCGCCTTCTTTTTCGATCCAGTCGCTCAGGCTTCCAATAAATTTTCCGACCCAAACCGTCACTAAATCCACCAAGTCTTGCATGTTATGTTGATCACAATACACTGCCAGTTTACCACCAAAGGCATAGAGTGCCACAATTCTTCCCCAGTTGACGCCATCGGCAAAAACTTCACCGGCAATTTCTTCAAAAGTTTTATACGCTGTGCTCCGAGAAATGTTCAGTTTGTTACAAAGATGGTTCAAAAGGGAAGGATATTGGAGTTCTATTTCATCAGCCAGTCTACGGAGTGTCGCCGCCGTTTGACTAAAGGGTTTCGTGTCGTTTCCTAGTCGATAAGAAATAAAATCTTTTGCCAGAAGTTCGGATTGTCTAGCAAGGGCAGACGAATCGTTTTTCTTCAGTTTGTTCGAATTATATTCCATGGAATACTTGGATTTTCGTCAACCAATTCGTTCAAGAGATTAATCGTACACATTCAGATCCTGAATGAAACAGCTTGGCAACTTGAAAACGTCCTGTCCGTGTACAACTCGCCGAACCATCGAAGAAATGTTTCGATAGGCCACCCTTCCTTTGGGGTAAGAAAGAAAAAAATTAGAAAATAACGACTTGGCTAAAATATTAAAACTAACTTTCTATAAAAGACTTCAAGGATCTTCTAATTAGTATAAAATTGAAGTAAAACAAACCTCACAAATCGACCACCAGAGGCAAAAAGCCACAACTCCTTCGACCGATCCAAGACATAGAAATTTGTGAATTATTTTATTTTTGGAACCAATTTATTTGTAATTTTTGATTGGTTGTTAGTCAGTGTCGTCACGTGTTGATAACGCCAAGCACATGTAGAACGTCCGATCGCCAAAACATAGCTTGATTTACAAGTCTGATCCTGTCCCAGGCAACCAAGAAATGTGAAGGTTTCTCATTGGTCCAAAAAAGACATTCGTCAGCGCTATTTTGAGCGCACATATTTTCTTCCAGAAAAATTTCAAACAACAACACAGAGGACAGCCCGGCTACTTTGAAAGCGTTGAGTCAGAACTAGAGAGTTATTTCGAGTTTTTGATCTCATATTTCAAAAAGAGGACAAAATAATCACAAGTTTATCATTAGCTGTAGTAGAAATTACTATTTGTGGAAAGAATTGCTACCAAAACAGCGTATAGTTCACTGGAACGCGTCCAAATTCAGGTTCAACCACTGCATTGTGTGGTCAAAAGGAGAATTTAAAAAATCGACGTGTTGCAATATTTTTCAAGTGCCTTCCGCTTGTTTATATCGGAAGAATCGAAGCCTAGGATAAAGTTTATTGTAGTTGACTTCGTAAGCAAGTTTTCTAAGGGAGTTGACAGAGAACCGGCGAAATCGAATACCTTTACAGCGGTGTGCAAAGCGCCATTGCCCTTCTGGTGTCAGAGAAATCTAGCACAATTACGAAAGTGAAATCGAACAGTTTGTCCCCCAGCGGACAAATTATGAAAATGAACAATCTCTCATCTACAGAAAGTCCGGCTACGGACATTTCAAGGCCTGTATCTGTGAACTTGAATTCTGATTCAAATAATCAGGATCGTCTGCGATCGCGATCAACTGGCCAGCTTCACCGTCACATGAACACGAGCCAAGCCGCAGAACCTATGATGCATGAAAACCAATCTTTGGGAGTTTTGCAAGAAAACAATAACAACATCACACCACGTGTAGTTGGACAAGCTCTTAGAGAGATCGGTGATCAGCTTAATTTTCGTTACTTGCTTCGGAACAACCAGAACGGTTGAACGAAAGATGAAGTGCGACTCAATTGGACTTAGAACCCAGAGAAAAAAACTAACATCGACAAGGAACAAGGCAGTAAGATCAAGACTGACTGATTATCGCTGTTTTTGGTGTCATTCCAGTGAAGAGGTCCTCAAAATAACAATGGGCTTTTCGGGGATAGACAATTTATCAGCCGATAAGGCCTTTAAAACTTTTGAGCCCCTAGTGAAATGGACCACAGGAGATAAATGCGACTGGAAGGCCAAGGCGACAGCGTTTTGATTCATGCTGTAAAAAGAATGGAACCAAATCTCTCTCCTTTAGTTGGAGGATTTGTAAATATTTAAGTGATCCCTATGGGATTAAAACTGTCGATATGTTCTTTATAGGAGCTTTTTGTGCTCTTTATATAAATAATGACTGTAGAAAGCTGATAGATGTAAGTATTTAATAAGAGAACATATACAAACGCTAAAATAACTTAACAGGTCTACGTTTGTTCAATTAATACAAGTTAAACCTTAATTTAAATTCAAACATTACTTGTGTATTTGTGTGAAGAATATAGATAGAACAATGTTATTTTAAATAAGAAGGTTGTGTCGCGTGTCTTGTTTGTCAAACTCGATATCGCAATGTTTGTGTTTACAGTGTTTCGTGACTGCATCTTTGCTTCACTGCGTTCGGTTTGCGTTGTTTGCTTTGCAGTTTGAAACCGATTGCAATATCGCTGAAGTCTTGTTCGCTTAAAATTGAAATGAACTAGGTGCTGCAACGAGACCTTTAAATGACTATCTTAAAAACTTTTATTTCAAAACTGAATTAAAGGTTACGTAACGGTAAAACTCTAACAAATGACGAACGATCGCGAAAAACTGATTTTATATAGATGGAGTTTTTATGTAACTTTTGGTTGTGGTTTTTTTGAAACAGAATGCAAATATGTTATGACTTTGCTACTTAGCTTTTTCAGTGATGCTTGACCGCTATCCAATAAAAAAATTATTATCACCTTAGTTCGTGAAAGTCGTGACGATTTCTATTATAAAAGCGGTTACAGCAATTAATCGAAATAATCTGTTTTGTGTTTGCCAGTATTCATTTTCTGCTGCGCAATTAATCATTCTTGCGAGTGATTGGACCGTATTTTTACACCCCGCTGAATCTTTCTCAGTATCAGATGAAGAACAGGTGGTGCATTGTATTTATTTTGGGGAACTTTACCAAATAAGTTATAAACGAAAGGATTTTCTTTTGTTTTTTCGGCCCTTCACTGTCTTGTCAAATGGCGGGAAAGCCCCGGCACCTGACGCATGGCAAAATTGAGAAAGCACGTACGCACACGCAAAAACTGTCACGTCACGATAAATGACCTCACGGTATTTCCCCAAACTGCTGTTTTTTTAAATAAATTGAAATCTGAGTTTTTAAATCAAGTGGGTAAAATTGTACTTTAAAATCCTTGCGTTAACTACAACCAAACCTGCCACACTCTTTATTGCTATTTCAGTATTTGGCATATATCTAAAACGATCAATGCAAAACTTAAAACAACTAATTTATCGGTAAAAATGAACGCCCGTTTCGCGTTAAAGAATAGGTAATTATTACTACCAACTGTTACGTGTGCATTCAAAACGATTTAATTTTAAACCTCATTCCAAATTTTTACCCAACCACAAGTAAGATCGAGATAACAAATTTGCTTTTTATCGACATTCAGTTAGAATAAAATAATAAAACGTGACAATGCTGCGGGAAACGATTTTATCCGCTCTGTACTGAGAAGTCAGTTTCAAAATTTTGAGATATTTATTGTTAGTTGTTGGAAAGTAACATTAAGAAAAACGGAGAAGACTAGACAGTCATTCAACTGAGGTGTTGAATGCAAATTAGGGAGGGAGGGGAGGGTAGGGGGTGGAGACAGTTTACTTGTTTACTTGGTAAAATTCTTAATTGTTGACCTTGTATAGGTGGTCACAATCGTGTTCCTTTGTTGTTCTTTCTCAGAAGAAAGTAACAAGAAATTAATAGACATGGTAAATCTATAAATTTCATATTTTTGTGTTATCATTTTTTACCGGCTGTCGACTATGACCAAAGTACAGTGAAAAGAATTTAGTTTTCAAAATTAATAACTGGCCCTTAAACAAATCAATGCACCTCTTTTCAGTGGTTTTTGATATTTAAACACTTGTTTGGAAGCGTAGCATTGGCGATATCACTCTTAGTCTTAGCCTTTGCGTGAGTTTTTTGGTCAATTAGTCGCGATAAATTTCATGATACCGGCTTTTGCACGGTTAACCTGCGGAATTCTCTTTATCAAAAGATATTTTTACAGTATCTAAGCCTCAATCTATGACTCAATCATGAACAAATGAACAAAGGACAGGATCGAAGATTGTTAAAAACTGCATGTAGCCGTATTCAAGTTCGTGTTACGATGACAACTGCATGATAAGTGTTCGGCCATTTGAAGGTGAAGGTCGTTTCTAATCCTGATGAATTACGCACGTCTAGTCCCATTACCCAATATTTTGACAGGCTTAAAAGCTTGGATCGTATATAGATTGTGTTTAATGAGAGACAGAACTGAAAAAAAAATTCTTTACATAAGAGATGCAAATAATATTTTGAATGGATTTTAGAAAATAAAGCTGCAAAAACCTTAAAAAGTTCAAAAGAAAATTGGCGGGAAAACACCAGAATACTTTTCATGGAATATACGCTTTTTTTTATAAGAACCAGTAAATTTTGCCGAGGCTCATTGTTCTTAATTTTTTGGCGACATCTGCCTCAATTTGTTCTTAAATTGTTCTTATTTCTGTGAGCGGTTTTTATTGAAGAAAAAAATAAAACAAGGTATTGCAAAATGAAACGCCTTGCGCCACGCATCTATACGGCTGAATTTTAGAGGTGAACAACTGTCATTGTTTCTTGAGCAGTCTTTACAGTGAATCCCTTTATGTTTTATGCTGTATCGCTAAGATTTAGTCAATTTTCTACCACAACAATTTTCCTAGTTATCAAGCCTAAGCCTGAGCTTGTTCTAAAATTGTTCTAAAATTTTGGCAAATTTGAGCCTCGTTGTTCTTATAAAGTTGTTCTTATAAAAAAGCATGTATATCTTTTTATTTAGGTGACCTCAATGTGGGAATGAAAGCGTTTTTAAACAGCAGAAGACATCAAGAACGGATCTGACCCTCTTCAAGTACAGAGACTTTAAACAAAAAACTGCGTCGTTACTGAATTTCTTCAGACAAAACTCTTCAAAATTTTCAAATAAAAACTCCTTTATCCTTTAATCTATATCTAATGAGTGTATAATATCAAGGATGGAAAAAGGGGAGGACCATGGATGTGTTGAAACCGGAACAAAGGAGCAACGCACTGTTCCTAAACAATTATATAAATCTCAATGACGTAGGAGAACACGAGAAGTTTAACAAAACAAAGCGAGGCCGCATTTTCAAATTTTCGAGTGTCACATCAGCAGCGTTTTTTAATGATAATCTAAAAGCACAATGAGCGATGCTGATTTATTTCTTTCAGAAAGTAACCACGAAAAAAGCGGATTCAACTGTACATGTTTCGCAAAGTTATTAATCGTGCCGTAAGGCAACGAGTTAAGGATTCGGCTCCGTTTCCTTTTTTTTAGTTATGTGACTTGACTTCTTGATATTTTCAGTTTTTTACATGGTTCGGACGTGCAAAGCCGCGCCGCGGTACTATGATGTCAGTGGTGTAGGGCATGCGCCCGACATACAGCACGTGCCAATCTGTGATCGTGTACGTGCTCAGAATGCAGTCGGAAAAACAAACCTCTGAAGGTTTCTCCTTGACGAAAATTGAATAACAAACTGCCAATAATTTAACACCATGGTAACAAGAACCAATAGTTTGGCCAGTCACGTTCTTGTTTCCAAACGACACAAAATCGTTAAAACCTGGTTTCCATTAATCTGTAAGGTTTCAACGATCGCTGACCGATTCAAATTCCGAATTTTTAAGCGCGTTACTTGACCAAAAATGGCGGCAGAAAATCACTGGCGCTTATGGAGATGTCAACTTGCTTTTCTGTTGAGCTATATGAATTTTCGTCACCAGAAATATAAGACGGAAGGAAGCACAAGTGTTGCTACACGATTTATCATAAACACAACGATAAGTGGAAACAAAATTCATCAAAGTTTCGTTATATCCAAGTTTGTTCGTCTTTCAACTCGCACTCGCCTCCCGTCGCCATGTCTATTTTTGAAGCGTAAATCCTGCCAAAATAATAGATTGATCTTAATAATGATTGGCTAATGTGTAACACGTGAGTTTGCTAAATCGTAGATCATTGCAGACAAGCTTTTCCATTAAAAACTGTCTTAGTCGGCAACGTCGGTATGATCGGGAAAGTAGAACTAGACTAAACTCTTCCGACTTTCCCGATGGAGTGTCGCACACCATCGCCGATAGTCGCCGACGCTGGAACAAAATGTTTCCAGTAGTAGCAGTAGCAGCAGTAGTAGTAGCAGTAGCAGCAGTAGTATAGTAGCAGTAGTAGTAGCAGTAGTAGTAATAGTAGTAGTAGCAGTAGTAGTAGTAACAGTAGCAGCAGTAGTAGTAGTCGTAGTAGTGTAGTAGTAATAGTATAACAGTAATAGTAGTAGTAGTAATAGTAACAGTAATAGTTGTAGCGGTAATAGTAATAGTAATAGTAGCAGCAGTAGTCGTAGTAGTATACTTCAGTGCCGAAACAAACTTTTGATGGTGATGACGAAGAGCGCCCAGCAACACTAAAGAGCCCTGCACAATTTTGTTTTTGCAATTTACAAAAATGTTTTTATTCACATTAAAATCTTCCACTTACAGCATTTTAGCAACGAAAAAAACACTTATTAGTGGAATGCTATTTAATACATTACTGTTTCATGACCGATGCACATATGCTCTCTATTTTGCTCTGTACCAACAGCGGATAAAAGTATATACAATTTAGTTCTAGCGAACGACCAAAGCCATGCTTGGTGGAGTTTGATTAAGTGATTTTTTTGTAAAGAAAAAGAAGATTTGAGACTTTATAAACAATGAAGACGGCAACGCCAACGACGACGGCTTAAAAAATTTGTTTCTAATTTGCTCTTTATATTTTTTATCGATTATTAGGGTTTTATTTTCTTAACCTTAAACTTTGTGAAAAAAATCTTGACTAAACTTTTCTTCTTCAAGGTAAACAAATACTGAGAACATTTTCGTTATCACGTCTTCGTTGTCCTAAGAACTCCAAAAAAGGTCATTTCACGTTCTGTTTCTAGCGACAACGTGCAGGTGCTCAACTCGATGTATTCCAACGTGCAGTTATTGTATTTACTATTGTTCTTTCATGTCGTCGTCGGCGTCGCCTTCCTCGCTGTGTAAGGTTCCCAAGATATATCTACAACAAAGCAAATTTGACTCACGCAAATTTTTGCATGAAATCGACAAAGCTTATGTAATTTATCTTACGAACTAATCTTGGTGGCCATCTACTTCAAAGCTGACCGTTTCATTTTCCAACAACTGGGTAACGGGTGGTTGGCCAAAAGTCGAGAGGTCCCAGGCTATTTCCAAGAACTTTTGAAAAGTAGAAGGGAAGAGCCTGGGAACGAGCTGGACAACCTGCTTGTGAATATATGACTTTTTGGACAGATGCAGGTTCCATCCAAGACAACAAAATCTGTGGTCCTTTATGATATTTATATAATTATAGTTTAAAAATATCAAAAAGAAAAAAATGTGTTTGTAACATTTGGTAAAGACTGTACAAAATAAATTTGTCCTTTGCACAGGAAAACGGAAAATAATTTCTAAGTTTCCAGCGCCTAAACAAATGGTGCAGAAAAAATCACTTTTGTGTTTTGTTCTTCCAAAATAAGTTGTAAAGTTACCCCGGCTTTTCACTCAAAAGCTAGCCGAATGAAAAGATGGTAACGCAAAATGTGTATTGTTAAATTCAAATGAAATAAACTGAACAACTATTTTGAACATCAATAAATTGTAAAGAAAAATAGAACTCTGGTGTTACAAAACAGTTTTGCTGAAAATATAATCATCTGGCAATGACCACAAACAGAATTACTTTTCACATTTTTCCCCTGGAAAGGCAAGTAACGAACTCTTATTCTCTCAAACGCACGTGTCTTACTTTCAAGAAATATAAAGCACGTGGGGCGCACACGTGGAATGTCTCATACTGCGTAAAATATATAAATATATAAATATATACATTAATCTAATTTTTAATTCATTACAATTAAACTTAATTTTTGATTTAATCTACTACAACTTGAGAACAATAAACCTTTACCTTACAAAAAGTACAAATGCGTGTTTCTAAACTTTTTTTAGTTGTGAGCATCACCAAACGAACTCTCATCCCACATTTATAAGAGTTCACTGAAACTTGAGTCTCAAACAATAAAACACACAACATCTTAAGAGGGCGCTGAAGCTTAACACCTGAACGGGCCGGTGCACCATCGTAACACCTGAATCTCTCTGTACTTCAAATATAAGAACATTGGCACGGACAGGTTACTAAAACGCAACCAGGCCTTTTCATGAAACCGAGGTTAATAGTTTACTGTATAATAAAATACTGATTCATATTTTAATAGCGACTGTATGTATCCACCGCCAGCAGCCAATTAGACTATACCACACTAACTCTGATTTATTGGAATATTGCCCTAGAAGAAAATATACTCGTGTTTAGTAACAAAAAGATACACACGAAAACGCATCTCTCTTCGTATCGTAAATAATTTCTTACACGTAAACAATTTTTAGTGTCCCGTTTTTGACTTGATCCGCTGAGTCTTCAAGCCTTGTAGTTACAATTACCCTGTACATGGTGGCGCGTGAGTGATTCACTTAATAATGGCCACATTTTAACAAAACAATTTACTCGTTCTTATCAACTACGACAGCAAAAAAGTCACAAGAAACGCTATTTTGCCCCCAAGACGTTTAAAAAGAGCAAATATTAATGACTGTGTGTTCATTTTCGACTTGGCGTCCAAAGAACCGCATACGGTGCTACACCGATATTTGGCTTATTACGGTATCGCAGTGAAAATTATTGTCCTTGGTGGGACAGAAATACTAGTTATGGCCTAAATATTCCAAATATCTTATGGAAAACGCATGTTTGGAGTCTTTGCACTGAAATCTAAATGTGACACTGGTCGACGAAGAACGATTACATTTGATAATTTAAAACAGAGCCTTCACTTATTCCACTTTTGAAGCGACTCGTTGATAATTTCCTTTCAGTGTTTGCGAACACAAACTTAAACTTTCAGCACAACGATTTTGGTATTTTTAACTCCTTGGTTTCTGTATAAATACAAAATAACCTGCTTTTTCATGGCGAAAGAATAAACTGCACATATTTGGAGGAAATGCGTCGTAAAAAGTGAATCGACAAAAGAAAAATTAAGCCAGACGTGAAACAGGAGAACGTCGAAAATGTCGATGTTTTTCGGAAACCTGCATTACTATGTTACAAACAAAAGGGAACTAATGAATACCTCTTGGAGGAATGGCTTTATTTGTTATTAACAAAACCAAAGTGTAGTTCAGTTTATCCTATCAGGAAGAAACTGGCCCTTTGCAGTAAGAGGTCACGTGACCACAATTAATTAGCTATGACAACATGATGTTTGGAAATGGAAAGAGCAGGTTAACATTAGTTAGAAAGCATAGTTTCAAGTCTCGACGTTAAGTACTTCAAAAATGACAGCGAATATAAAATCAAAACTTTTCTAAGGAAATGTAGCCTTGCTCACCAGTCATACAAATCCTTAAAAAAATATCATATTTTCTGTTGCTTACCATTTTTTACATATTTGAATCAATATATGAAACTTTGCCATTTTACTAATGTCAACCCACTCTTTCCATTTCTGGATACCATTTTGTCAGAGTTCACTTATTTAAGGTAGCTGTGGTCAAGCAACTAACGGCAAAAGCATCAAACAATTTTGCTCTGGAAACATTCACCCTAGCCATCGACGCGAAATAAAGACAGAAGAAAAAACAAATTAACATACACAAAAAAATAAGACAGACGCTTTCATGTTTACCTCAATTAAAATTTTACATGAATTCCCTTTCGACTTTAAGCTGGAATAATACGTCTGTTATTCTAATAGCACAATTTACTTCTTATCTATTTACGTTTTCAACCAAGAAATTAGTCGGCCGATTTTTAAACTTTTATAAAGATTTTTTTTAGGAAATCAAAATCTTTTGTTTAGCGAAGTCACGCATATTGATTTGTTTTGCGAGAAACGTATATAAAATTAATCGTGCGACGTTTCTAAGAGGAGGGGTGGGGGAAGGGGAGTCTAGAAACGTCAGTCGGTCTGACGTTTCTCAGCCGCCGTGGAACAAATCGATATGTGAGACTTTCCTTATTATAAAGTTTTTAACTCTAAAACGTAACCCTAAAATATTGTTATTCTTTTTTTGAAGCTCTGTTTGAATTTCAGCTAAGTATTTTTTGACTACTTACAATTTTTCTTTCACGCAAGTATTCATTTAACATATCAACAGAAATTTATTCAACTTCAAATACTTTAGCTTGAGTTCAGCTTGCCGATTACGCATGCGTAAAAGACTAGTAATTCTGACCGCTGACCTTACGCATGAGATTCTATTGTTTCCGTTTTCTGGCGGCTCTTATGATGGCCCTTTGCCTGAAATTGTTTGAGGTCCATGAGTTGCTCCTGAGTGAGGCTGTGGTAGTAAGAACGATGCTTGTAAGCTTCGTTTACGTCATTTTCCAGCAACTCAACTATGTGGAGGAATGTTGGCCGCGTCTTGGGATTGTACTGCCAACACAGCGTCATCAGGTCATACCTAGTAATATGCGGAAACATGATTAGGCTAATGTCTGTAAATCACTTACTCACTCAATTAATCACTCGCTCAATAATTCAATGAATTTGAAAAAAACAACAACATGAACTTGACTTAATTTATTCTGCACTCGTTCGTTTTTGGCACGGGAAAATAAAATTCATTTCAAGCTACAAGGTCGTGTATAAAGTTAAAAGTTAACAAACAAACAAACCTAAACATAACTTTATTTTGACTTATGGCGCATCCCACCTCTAGATTCTTCAATCTCAATCTGACTCCGAGAGTTTTTCTCCGGTACTCCGGTTTTCCTCCCTCGCCAAAATCGACTTTCATGCCAAGATCTGAGCCGTCAGGCAATTGAATATTAACCTCTGGCTAGGAAGAATTTACAACCGCTTCCTTTGCAGTTGACGTTAAATAAAGTATTTATTGTTTTTTTCCATTTATTTATTCATTTATTTTAATTATTATACTGCACGAGAATGAAGAATAACAATATACGAATTCGTAGCACCCTGCACTCGTATAATAACTGCATGCTATATCATATATATTATAATGTATATATTACAATAACTTACAGCATGTCGGGGCAGCCATCAGGGCGATCAATAATTTCCCCCTCCACCACATACTTGAGTACCTCCTCATTGGACTTTCCGGGGTAGGGTTGGCAGGCGAGTGTCACCATCTCCCACAGCACCACTCCGTACGACCTACATTTGTATGTCAAAATATAATATTATTCAAAGGGCAGAGATTGCCAAACAAACTGGCAGGAAGGAGCGCATCAACGCTGCCAGCACTGTACTACTACTACGACTGTACTACTACTACTACTGCTACAACTACTATGACTACGACTACTACAACTACTATTACTACTCCTCCTACTACTTCTATTACTACTACTACTACTACTACTACTACTACTACTGCTACTACTACTACCACTACTACTACTACTACTACTACTACTTCTACTACTACTACTACTACTACTACTACTACTACTGCTACTACTACTACCACTACTACCACTACTACTACTACTACTATAGTAGTAGTACTACTACTACTACTACTACTTCTATTAATACTACTGCTACTACTACTACTGCTACTACTACTACTACTACTTCTATTACTACTACTGCTACTACTACTACTGCTACTACTACTACTGCTACTACTACTACTGCTACTACTACTACTACTTCTATTACTACTACTGCTACTACTACTACTGCTACTACTACTACTACTACTACTACTACTACTGCTACTACTTTTACTTCTACTACTGCTACTACTAC
>JAODFW021256702.1:0-15255 GCA_027575235.2 Palythoa mutuki | reverse complement strand
AACCCCTTCCTTTCCAAACCCGGCAAGGCCGTACGGAGTGGGGGAGGGAAGGGTGCCGTCTGAGATATCTTTTTAGAAAATCCAAATTTTAAAAATTCATAGGTTTATTCCAACTCCCCTCCCACTTTCCCCCATTTAAACGTCTTTGCCGCTTTTCCATTGTACTGCCCTCACCCACGATTTAGAAAGCGATGTACGGATTGATATTATCAAAAGGGCTCTAAACTGTTAAGAAATGTTGCCCTGAAATTGTCACACTGTAAAGCAACTCATCCAACGGCTTTCATAATAAGCTGTTCTAAAATAAACATGCTTAACTCAGTTTCAAGTGAAATGATATCAGAATTCCTAAGATCAAACTCTTTCTGTGCTGTGTATATCACAGCTTACCTAATTTAAATCTTTAAAAAAAGTTAGTACCTCGGGAACTAAACAAGCTATTTCAATAAAATAAAACGACATTTTTCTTCACTTTCAAAAGCCTTTCTAAATTACGATTTTCTATTTTTCCGATATTATACACTTTAATGAACTCCCCGCAAAAACGCCCTAATTACCCTCACTATACACTACTAGCAGGCATGTTGGCCACCTTGTGACAATATTTAGGGGGAAATTGGGAATTTTTTCCCTGAAAAGTAGGAATTAAGAAACGATCCGAGTAAAAACTAGGCCGATAAGCGGCAATAGAATGCAGAAAGGTGCTAATTGCGATATTGTTAAACCGTTAATCTCATTGGCTAAACTTCAGAAATCGACCAGCTCATTTTTTTCTTTCCAGTTCACTCATTCATTCCCTTCTAGTTGAAACATTGTCGTTTTTAAATTTAAAGTATGTGGCCAATGGGTCTCCAACGTCTCCTCTTAATTTGTTCTTTAACAAATATTGTTCGCACCTCTTCGTTGGTCAACAAAAACAAAAATTCACAACCTGAAAAAAAGTTGCCCAAATCGTACGAATTTCAGGGTTTCTATGACCCGCATACATACTTTGAAACACAATTCATACACCTATGAAACACAATTCATTCAAGCAACTTGTATTTATTGTTTGGTTTAATTTAAGTCGTCATGAGTACGTGTAATGGCTTTGCCATTTCTTGCCCTGTTTGAACGTTTTTTTTCTTTATGACACTAACAACGTCAGCGGTTCTGACAGTTTAGAGACAGTTTATCTCACTCCACTTTTAATCCTTTACTAACGAGAAATGCATCTTGATTGGGTTCACGCCCAAGAAAGTTCTTCAGCATGTCCTTTGCATCCTGTCATTGAAAAAGAAAAAAATATTATAAGCAGCATTCATGCAGATCTTGGCAAAAAATGCCAGAACTTTTTAAAACTTTCAAGGCTTATTTCCAAGAAATTCAAGCACGAATACAAAGAACAAAATCTTCTTGATAATACTGAATAATAAGGTATTGGCTTGAGAGAGAAGAGAATTTTTATAATTTATATACAGACGAAATACTAGAAGAATCAGAAGAAGAAGACGAGCTTATACGGTATCAATTATAATTTTGAACCGTTTACTAATGGACATACATCCGAGACTAAATCTTCTAATATATTGATCTCTGTTATAAAATTAGAAAGTAAAGTTTGATCTGATTCACCAGTTCTTCGAAAAGCTTCAATTTTATTAAAGATTTGTTTATACTGAGTGACAGCGAGTTTCCTGTAGTATATTTTTTTCTCATATTCGTATAGTTTTAAGAAAGCTTGAAGAAAAATACCTAGGCCTGATAAAATACCTAATGCTATTTTACTTTCACAAAAGCGAATTCTTGGTTGACAATCATTAACCGCTGTTCCCACTAATGTTCCAGCAATGTTTAAAACTATAGATAAAAGAGATAAAACATTGAAGACCAACTGTGCTTTTTTACAACTTTTTTGATAATATCCTATTTTTTTTCTGTAAACATTAGCAAGATCGTTTAATGTTCTGTTGACAGCTCTTGTTGTCATAGGCGCAGCATCAGTGTTATCTTTAAACTCCATAGTTATTAAATTTGATATCTAAATTTTTCCAAGTTTAGTATTTACTGGTAAATTACCACTGTTCAAATAAAGTCAAATTTTCTATGTGGGATATGTATTATCTATACTATCATACACACCTCTAGTTGTTTCAAAATTAATTGAATACATTTTAGTATTTGCTAATAGTGTATTAAATTTTAATTCAAAACATCTAGAGAACCGTGGTATTAGCTGCTTTACAATTCTTTGCCCAGTCCATTTTTCATAATTTGTTATAGTCATTTCTACCCAATTAGTATTTGTGCTACCTAGACTTGTATTTGTTTCATCATAGTATTTTATTGACCAATCAGTATCAATACTAGCTGAATCAGATGTTGAATTAAATTTTATTGCTGATAAATTAATCAAGCATGGAAAACAAAATTCAACAGTTTTTTGGCCAGTAGATGTAAACTTAAATATTTCACCACCACCAACCAATAATTCTGGGTTATTTTCATTTGGTTTTACTATAACTTTAATAATATTTTGTCTATTATATTGTTCTAAACTTAAATACCTTGGAATTGGGATGTATCTTTCAAACCAAGCTTTGTTTACTGCGTCTTTATCTGTTGTTGGGTTTGCTACGTTTGTTACTTTTTGGTTTCCTACATCCAGATCGCCAGTCATCTGTGTAGTGCCATCTAGTGCTAGCTTTGGGTAGTTTTCTACTATGAAAGGACTAACATATTGTTCACCTGGGGCACCATACAGAAATAAAGCAATTTCACTTTGTGTTTTATAATAAATTCGAATATCAATAGTTGTAGTTCTGTCAAATACTGTATTTGTAACAACTATGTTTGGCAATGGTTTGAAATGTTTTGTTAATGGTGTAATAGATAAATTTAGACTTCCATTATCACCAGTTGGGTTTACAAATGCTTCTACTCGAATACTATGAAATCTATTAGTCCTTACACCTAAATCTACTCTTATCGTACATGGGGAAGCTGATAATGTGCAAACTACATGAACAGGTGCTGTGTGATACCTTTTAACAAAGTCTTTGTAAACACCAAAGGAAAACGTAGCAAGACGACCATCTGGATTAGAAAAGTTTCTACTGTGTAAACTATATTCTGAAACTGTATGTGCTTGTTTTGGGAAACTGCCTTCATCCACGTATTCCTTTGTTGTTGCATCTTTGTTTGCTAGGGGTGTCGCAACATTTATTATTCTCTTTGTTCCAAGATTGAGTCTTTCAATCATTGCTCTTGACCCATCTACTAGCAAAGTTTTTGCAAGCTCTTCGTCTACATATTTTTTACTTGTTGCAGAACTTGCGGCTGTAGATTGTTGTAATGGCAAGCCATCTACTGGTGTTCCTTCTGTAAAAAGACCCCCTGCCGCTTTTATAGACCTAGTAAGTGACACTCCAGGAATTCTATCAAGAAAACTTTTTGTAACAGCATCTTGATTCGACACAGGAGCAGCAACATTTTCCAGCCTCTTATTTTCCACATCATAATTACCATCTGCTGTCTGTTTGAGCACCGCGGGGCCAGCTGGGCCTTGTGGGCCTTGTGGGCCTACCCGATCAGTTAAATACCGGGTTATTGTCCAGGCTAAAACTTTCTTTACAACAGTTGGTAAGCTGGCATCGTTTGTTCTCATTGTTAAAGTTTCCCCAGATAATTCAATAACACAAGCAAAATGTTTGTTTGCTACTACATCGTAGTATGGGTGCAGTGAAATCTGCACTCCTTGCTGTATAATCTTTGTTAGCCAAAAGGTATCTGAAAAGGTGTAACCTTGTTCATTCGACTCGCAGGAAACCTGTATTGCAAATAATAGTGCTTTACTTGTGTTGAATCCTAGATTTATGTTTCCGTAAACAGGCCCTGTTCCTTCCCATATTCCAATTGGTGTTGTATTTGCAGCAATAGTATTATGTAAGAAAGCTTTTGTTACTGCATCTTGTTCTGAGTCTGGATCTGCAACATTTTCTAATTTTCTTGCGCCAATGTCAAACTGCCCATCAGGTGTAAGATTGAAACCTTGGCCAGGTTCACCTTTAGGCCCAGCTGGTCCCCTCTGTCCTATACTTCCTCCCGATTTAGTTCTTAATCCTAAATGAATATTAAATACCCCCATTGTCTTTATTAATCTACTTAGTTTTATTACAGACACAGTCTAAGCCTTCAGGACCTTCACCCGAACAGGTGTCGCATGAACACTCTGAGCCTTCTGAGCCGCTTTCGGTCTCCTTAGGAGCACGAGTAGTGGGTAGCTTTTTAGATCGACTGCCGCCTAGGTCGCCGTAGAAGTTTTTAAACACTTTCTTAGCTACACGATCCACATAAGCAAAGCTATATGGGTCCTCCGTTGCTTTCTCAAATTTGTCTAATGGTATTCCTAACTCGTTACAGATTGATTTCTTCTCTCTCTTTGTCGGATGATCAAATAATATATGATGTGTGCAGTTTAATCTAATTGGGTTTTTATTGTCGAAGAAACTTTGCGAAAGGTAAATGCAAGAGCAATTTTTATGTCTGCCACCTATGAAATATTTAACTATATCATTCTGGTTTTTTTCTGTTAATAGGTCATCAAAAATGACAATCTTTTGTGAATCAGAATGTAAACACTTTAGTGGTATTATATCACCTATGTTATCTCTCGCTGTTAAAACTGGAAAACCAACATTTTGTGAAAGACCGTCTAGAACTTCTGCTAAATCTTGGTATTCTCCTTGTTGTAAATTTTTTGAGTATAAGTATTAACAGTCGTAGTATAGAAGGGGCTCAACAAGCATGTGCATAAGAGTGTTAGTCTTCCCACAACCGCTTGGGCAAGCAATTAGCATACGAAATGTGTCTGATGGCATAAACGGATATGCTTGTCGGAATTTGTCTCTCTTTTAGAAGAAATATACTCCGGTATTTCCATCTAGTAGTGCAGCTCTTCTTCGGTTACTGCTGCCTGCTGACTCTAAACTAAATCTAATAAGCTATCTAAATATTCGTCAGTTAATCCTGGTGATGGCAGTTGACTTTTGGTTGCGACTGTCAATTCATCTGTATTTTCCATCTGTGTTGGCACTATTTGCAATGTCTCTATCTTTACTTCTTCAATATCTAAATTAGTGTCGCTTTGCGAGCCCCATTCGGGCGCAGCTTTGCTGTCCGCAGTGGCATCTGTGTCGTTAGTAATCGCATAGTTCCCGTATGAGAGAGTACCTATACCATCATCCCGAACCCATCTTTTAGTGTCCAACGGTGAAATAGACACTTTGTTAAGGCTCTCCAACTCTCTTTATAATATGATTTTCTGACCTAATACGCTTCATTTCATGGCGGAATTTGCTACCATTTCTTAGGCTTTCAAGGAACAAATCGTGTTTTATATTCTTAAGAGTGGCTTTAGATACACCTTTTGCTTTAGAAATAATCTTTCGATTTTCTGTTAAAATCGAGTACATCTTAGATCTAAGGCCAACATATTCTCTTATTGGTGTACCAGCCATCTCGTCTTTCATCTTCCCCGGAACTTTTTTGTTCTTATCAGTGTGCAAATAGTGATCTTTTGGATAATCGGATGTGTCATATAAGTCTATATCTGCTTCTATATCCTTATATACATCATCTGTCTGTATCTCAAGTAGAAGACTATCTGTATCAGTATACAGTACTTCTACTTTTTCTCCATATCTGGGTTTTAGTTTTTTGTAGTAGTAGTCGTACATTAACCACTTAGACAACTCAAGTACGCAGAATCCTACGTATATTGGTTTGTTGAGAAATAGGTTTGTTTTTGTCATCTTGAATCCTGCTAAGTTTTCATTAAAATGTTTGACATATTGTAATGCTGGGCTTGCTGCAAGTCGTCTTATTTTCTCATTTTCATTACTTTTTACAATTCTGAAATCAATACGTTTTCTAAGATTTTCCATCGTTTTGCCGTAAACTGAATTATTCATAAGTTTGAAAAGGTCTTTCTCAAAAGCTGAATTAGTTTTTGCTCTTAGTTTAGTATTCATATCTATATACGACCGCATCCATGGTTTTTGTCGAAATTGTAAAACTTTATGAGTGTTGGTGCATTTCATCTCACGTTCTTTATACAGTTTAAGATTTTGGTAATGGATGATATACCTCTTTTTATCCATAAGGTTGGGAATTAGCTTTATTGTACTGTCGACTTTTTGATTACCTAGTAGATTTTGTTGGTAAGGTGAAATCCAATCTTGCTTACAGCAAGCCTCTCTGGTGCTAATGGGTAACTATTATGTGCGTCATGTAATTCCATTGGGTATTCTAAATCAACTTCTAGAATATAACCAATTGGGTGGTCTGCTGGCATTTCATCAAAGTCAATATTTTTTATCTGATTTTGTGGTAACCATTTGAAACCACCAATTGGCATTGATTGTGACATAGCCCATCCGTATAAATTGTTGGCGTCGTTGTACATAATCCATGTTTTAGGTTTGTTCGGATCATATCCTTCTACTAATGGGTTATTAGCTTTTGAATATCTTTTACTAGCCATTGATACACCACCTCTCAAACCTCTTTCTACAAAAAGGTACATATCATAGTCTGTTATTAACTCAAGCTCAACACCGGAGTGTAACAACAGCGCGTCCCACGCCAAGCCTGGAGATGTGAAATATCTCGCGGGATCTAACTTATAGATCCTAAGACATGTTCTTCGATAGTTTTCGAAGATGTCTGCAAGAAGTAGAACATCAGTTCGGCAATAAAGATCACAATAGTCTCCCATGTTTTTACATTCGAAATCTTTGAATACCCTCTGAGCATGCTCATAGTCTTCGTCTGAGATTTCTGTTTTATTCATTGCGTTGTAAAAATCGTTCTTTTCTGGTATGTTTTGCCAATTGAAACAGTCAAAGTTATCCATCGCATCATACGGATATACCCCCTTTCTTATTAAAAGAGGTAGAAGATCTTTTTTATGTCTATTGTTTTGGAATGACCAATAACTAAGATTTTTCATCCCTACTATTCCTATTGAAGAGACTGTATTATCAGTAAGTTTTGCAAGACTTGCATTTAAAAACTGGATACTGTCAACAAACTTCAAATTGTCAATGGAGAAAGATACATATCTTTCCGAATTGTTAGCATTGCATGATAACTTTCCAGTTGCATTGTGTATTTCTTGCATTATAAGATGCGCATCGTATCCTCTCAAATTATGAAAGAATACGGGTATTTGTTCTTGATTTTTTATATTCCACTGCAAATTGCAAGATGAATGAGCAGCACCCCTAAATTCACCTGTAATATGGTCATGATCTCTTACTTTTCGCTGATTGTTATGCGCCGGCTTTGTCTGATTATTGTTTTCTTGTAATGGGTCAGCACTATTAAGAAACTTCTTCTTACATATATGGCACTTTGTAGCTTTCTGAAATTCTTCTTCATCTTTTTCAGTCATTACCATTTTTGCATGCTCAAATTTTTCCATTATTTTTTCTCCTTCTTTTACAATAGATTCAACAAAATGTTTTGCTGCATCTGGACCACGGTACTCTCTTGGTTTAAGAGACTTGCCATCTGATCTAACAATAAAGTAACAATATGAGCAAGCTACTTGTTTCTGAATAGCAGTAGTAGAAGACTCTTCTGAATTTGGAATATTGTGCAATATTTTCTCATTAATACATTCAAAATCTGCGTAAATCACGTATGGCACCTTCATCTTATTCTTTTCATTCATAAACTTTATTGATCTATTATTTACCTCAGGCATTTCAATTTTACAAGCCGCGTGGTTTGGACCCTCACAATACAACAAATGGTCTTTAAGTTTTTCTTCTGAGTCATAATTAGCAAATATACAATGCGAACAATAATATCTTGCTTTCTCATTCTTTGATGGATTGCTAATAAGTCTTGAAAAGTTTCTAATCCATGTAAAATGAAACTTGCTATCATCTTCAAGAACAAGAAGATTAATCCTTTTTACCTCCTTTGGCATCTTTGAATATAGATATGGTACTATAGATTTCGGATCTTGACCTTTATCTATTTTGTTTTGTGATTTCGCACTCCAAATATCAATACCAAAAAGGTTTATTGCAAAATTATTCTTCCTTTCAAACTCTGGTATATCTGTAAATTTAACTGGGAAGTAAATACCTCTAAAATCTAGTCCATCGTTTTCATCATTTGGGTAAACAGAAGTTCTATTCGCATTTTGCTTTTGTGGAAACAATGCTGATTTAACAGCCCATCTAAAACATTTGTTGTCATTATTCTGCACATTTACAACTGCTCTTTTATCAGCTAACCATTTAGGTGATGGTATATAATTTCCACCTTTTAGTGGTTCATAATTTATTATGTTTAAGAACGCATGATCTACACCTGAAAATCTCCAATTTGATCCACTTCTAATAAAAGAATCAACAGAATAACTAATCTTTGTGTTTGCATTATTTATTAGCTCAATAGTATCATCTAAAGGTTTCAAATTTTGATATTTAGATAACATTACAGGTTTAGTATATTCAAAACCATTTACAGGATCTTCTCCATTTTCTATTACCCTTCCAATTCCTCTTTCCATTGTTGGTAAAATCTCAAGTTGAAACTTAACTGGACCAACTTTGCCTAGCTCTTTTTCTAATACTTCATATGTTGCTGGTTTTATTAATGTTAGAAAACTTTGTAGATCAATTTCTGGTTTATCAAGAATAAGTTCATATTTTCTTGATTCTTCTCCAAACGTATCAGGAACTGGGTTGAACTCAATTTTCCTTTCTTTCTTAGACTCAGTCTCCTTCAGTTTATCTTCAGTCTGGTCGCTACGCGAAGCCGTAGCCGGCTCACTTTTCGCTAGCTCTGTTTTAACCTCAGGTTTAGATTCTAATATATTAACTTCTGCACTTAAAATTGGTTCTAAATTCTTTATTCCCCAACTTGGCTCTGGAAAGGCAGCCTGTTCAGACTTATTCTTATCAACAAACATTGGTTGATTTATTACTTCAACCATTGGTTTTCTCATAACTTCTCTCATCAATTCATCCTCAAATTGCTTAATAGTTCCTTTAACATCATTAAAAACCTTCTCTTTAGCAATATCTTGCAGTGGTTTTTTCATGATATTATTTTTAAATTTCTTCAAAGCCATAAGAATTGGTTTCTTTATTGCATCGAAGAATGGCTTTTTAGAAACTTCTTTCAAAGATTGGTCTAATATCTTCTCCATTTTCTGTTTTATAAACTTCCTTGTTATTTCCTTTATCGATTCTTTCTTCAATGATTTTTCTTCTTTTTGTGTTAACTTATCCATCAAATCTTTCAATTGTTCCTTCATCAAATATTTCAAAGGTTGGTTTATAACCTGCTCTTCAAGCTCACCAACAAATTTATTCATTCCGTTTTTAACTGACTGGAACATTGGTTGTTCCATAAGAACTTCCAAAGGTGTTTTTAATATCTCTTGATTAAGCTCACTTACATAATCATCTTCTGGTTCAAGAATATCTTGCAACGGTTGTTGCATAAGTTGGTTTGAAATTTCTTCCAGATCCAGCAAATTATCCCCAACATCTTCATCACTGTTTTCAATCATAGATAACAATTGCTTATCCATCTTGAAACTTCTAAATTTTTATGCTTAGTTTGTCTAATAGGAAATTTTTCGGATGCGAATTTTAACTACACGCTTCAAAAAAGCTTTCCTATATATATACAAAAAAAGAAGTCTAGGCATTATTTCAACCTTTTGACTTCTTAAATAATATTTTGCACCTGCATTATTTTATGATCTTGTGTTTCTCTAATATAAAAATCGTTAATCATCGTATAATTCAAACATGTTCAAATAATCAAAATACTCTTTGCATTCTAAGTCATTTAATATTTCATCAAAGCTAAAGTTATTTCCAATTGTAAAGTAATCAATCAAATCATATTTATAAAAGCTTTCATTTTCTGTTTCAAATTCGGTACATCTGCAAATTTCTAATTTCTTGCAAAATTTACAACCTATATGATAATCTAAATGTGGAAGATTGCATTTATCACATACAGCTTTACTTTTATTCAGAACTAAGATTAAGCGGCTTCTTTATATAATTTACCTTCCCAAAGACTATTGAATTTATTTCTCCATTATTTAAATTACTACTATTAACTTTTTGAAAAACTGGATAGTCATCTTTTAAAACTAAATATTTATTTTTAATTTCTTCTTTAATACTTACTCCATAATAAAGATGTTTCAAAACCAACTTAATTTCTTTCTTAGCTTCATGTTTGTCATCATCATTTGGGATATAATCCAAATTAAAATTATAATTCAAATCCAATCTTTCTTCTTCTATTGTTTCGCTTATTTTTTGAAGTTCTTCTGACAATAACTCTGGTGTCTTTAATTTAATACTATCGTTAACCAATATTTCCTTAATACAGATTGATTGTAAGCTATCTATTACTTTATATCTTTTTTCAAAATTTGCGTCCATATCTTTTAAAACGTTAGTAAAAGCCCTTGCTCTTCCAACCACTGAGTCGACTACCTACTCAACTTCAAGATTTTTATATTTATAAATTTTTTTTTCTCTAATATAAAATTAATTAATTCGAAAATCTGATTAAGCCAGTAATTTTACTAGTGGATTACGTTTAGATTAAAATGATATTAAGAGTTTATTACTTAATTTTAACCTTTATTTATACTACTACGTGTGCCTCTAAATCGAAAAATTATTTTTAAATTTATTAATCTCCTAAAAATAAAAGTCTTTAGATTGCGGATTTGATTGACTCTCGTATATTAAAAATCGTGAAATATACGAAAAACAGTTTTTGGAATAAATAGGTTTATTAGCAATCGGTTGATGAGGGTAGTTGTATGTTTTTTGTACAAAATGACTTATTGTACTGCCTTTTTTGGGGTATGTTGGTTTTATAAGGGTTAGTTTCTGGATTTGCGTTAATAAACGGACACTAAAATTTTACCAAAATGCCTGTGGGGGATGAGTGGACTTTTGGGCGGATAAAAGGTTGATAAGGGGGTTAAAAATGTGGTAGCTGAGAGTGTTAAAATTGATTAAGAGCGGTGTGAGAGGCCTATGATTTAGAACCTACAATTCCTATACTACTATTCTAAATATACATAAACAGCAAAATTGCACGATCTCAAGTGTCATTCTGAGCTAACTGAAGTACTCACGATGTTTTGAAATTTCTTTCCTAGCGTCCAAAATCGGCTAGAAAGTAAAACATAGAAAATCAACCCGTTTTATCTTCTTTCATTTCGGTTATTTAATTTAAGTGTTTGTGAAACAACGGAAAAGGACCAACGATTATAATGGCTTCTTGTCACAAACTTACTTCAAAAACGTCGATGATTCTGTAAACACTCATCACTCACGCACTGGTGAGCTTGTTCGCGTGCTGCTATATACCACCTTGGCACGGCAGTGAGCCGGAATTACCGCTCCTGCAAAGGGCTTGATCAAGTACTTTTATTTCGCAACAGTTAGAGGTGTCCATAGCAGCTTTTTCCTTGTTATATGAAAGGGTGAAAAAGCTCTTTTTATAGCTTTTTAAACTCGGCTGTATCGACAAACAAATTTAATGAAACCACGCGTTTGTATCTAAAAACTGAGCTAAGGGCGTTGCGCAGATCAAGTACACATTCAAAGTGAACCCTTGAAATACTTAAGAAATCGTTGTGGCGTCGTAATTACAATTGTAATTAGCATCTCTACTTTTGCAAAGAAACAACCAAATCTAATTATAGTTGAGAACACAAAGTTTCAAAAACTTCGTTAATATTATTTTTACAAAATTGGTGGCTACTTTTAGGATGGTATTTGTATAACTGTGGTTTGTCAAATCGCGAATTTCGTCCATGATAAATGCTACCAAAATCAACTTCATTGGTCTATACGGCTGATAACGGATGCGTTGTGCAGAAAAATTGTTCTCCATGCATAGCTAGTTTTTTGAAGCGGATTATAGTCTTTAACTCTCAATACTGAGCTAGGATACAAATCCATTGCAGGTTACACGCGTTTTTATGACAACAGTTTTATAAGAACTTTGTGCCTCAAGCTAAAATATGTCGTTCCGACCGGTGACTTGATATCATTTGGCTGCACAACGTAAACTCGTTTCATTCCCCAAACCAACACATAGATAAGATTTTTCAGGAAGCAAATCTTGTCCAAATCACCAAGATGAACTAACATTACAGCTATTTCTTTAACTCGGCAAAATGTATCATTTTTCAAATATGTTGTAAAAAAGCAGATCGAAAGTTGATTCAATAATTTGCCCATTAAGTTCGTTTTTTCTACTGCCGAGTAAACACAAAGATGGTACATTCAGTGTGGTCGTTTAGGTACTGCAAGTTGTTATAGTTTCGTAGCTGATGTTGGCAGTGGATTCCGCCGCCTGGTAGCAAAGGTTAAACTGAAATTGAAAAAAGTGAGCAGAAACATGAACTGAGAACGTCGATTTGACACTCAAACTTTCCTTTCCACTCTAAATTAACAATAAGCGCGCGCCTTATCGCGGGCGGACGACGTATTGGCGTGAATGAAAGCCGGCTTATATTAAAAGCATTTGCACGAAAATCCAATGTCAAATAAATAAATGTTTATACAGGGCTAGGAGTTAAAAGCGGCATGTTTGTAACCACCCTGAAAACGTCCAGTGTCGCATGTTTTGAATTTTCCATGTAATATTTTTAGCGGTAAATTACAGAGAAATGCACGATGGGAAATTCAAAACATGACTGGATATTTCAGTCTATGTGCCGCTCCTTACCTCAAATTAACTTTGGCAAGAATTTGTCTCTACCTAAATGACAAAATTTCCGGTTCAATTTTTTTAAACCTAAAGTTGTATCAACTGGTTATTTGACATGTAGTTTCCATGTATGGCGTCGGAAATCGGAATAAGAATCACGAGCTCGAAATGTCTATCGGCTAATAGAATGGCGAGTGCACAGCCCGAGTATATAAATTTCCATAGAAATTGAGAGCGGGTACTCTAATTGTTTTAGTAGAAATCTCTGGAGCAAAAACAAAAGAACAACGATACTTTTATAGAAATTATTTTAATTCAAACGATGAATATTGATAATACTTTCAGTAAATAGTTTTTAAAAAAACTATTCAATGCGTCGGCGAGACAGTAGATACAAACTTGAAGTAATGTCGATAAACAAATTATCATCGCCGTGGAAATTTGTGAAAGCTGACGTTTCGAGCGTAAACCCTTCGTCAGAGCATCTGACTTGAATGATGATACTCCGTTTTCACGTGGTCGACTGTCTGTCGAGTGAAACTTGTTCAGAATACCTTTCTTACTCTGATCTTTGAAAATTTATATACAAGTTTTGTTTCTGCTTTTGTGTTATTTGGAGCTTCAAATTGTTTTCAGAAACGTTGGAAAACTCACAGACATTATCTATTACCTCATACTTAGCGACTACGGTGGCCAATCTGCGGTAGATAGTGAGTAGATTTCTACTAAGTAGCATTAGTTATGCATGGCTCAGTTGAATTGGCTCAAACACAAATCTAATTCTTTATTGAAGCATTTAAAAAAAATATTTTATCAATTATAATTAAAATTATGATACCAATAGCTAAATCATATCAGTTAATACGAGGACAGAATTTTTATTGCATGAAAGTGTTTATCCTTAAAAATCACTAAAGAAATTCATTTAACTAAAATTAAATTCTATTCCATTAAATAACAACACTTTATTATTGCTGGTTTCCGAAATGAAGACAGAAGAACCGGCTCCTGAACAAAGTGTGCCTGATTTGAAATTTAACAATTCACTCTAAATAAATATAGAAGATATAGTAACGGTGTTTATGTGCCGGAAAGGGAACACTAAATCGATTGAAGAATCGAATATTTTGTTAGTCTTTGGTAAAACATTAGCTCGTATATCATAAACTTTTTACGTCTTTTATTCTTATCTACACTTGTCAAAACAAGGTTTTATATATGCCCTGAGAGGGACTCGAACCCACGTTTCCCTGCATACTAGTTAAGATTAATTAGTTAGTGCATAAGTATCCAACCCTTAGCCGGAGCTCCATTGTTTTTCACACGACTATTGCTTCACCGTTTTTAAGGATGAATAAAATTGTTCCAATACCTTAATTTCATGGAGCGTTAATTTCCTATAATAAGGTAGTTAAGATTTAAAATTAGTTACCGGGTGAGTATCCAAGCTCTTAACCGGGGATCAATTTTTTTTCATAATTACGACTGTTGCTTCGCCTCTGTCACCGTTTTTAAGGATGAATAAAATTGATATTAGTGGGTCTGTGGCAGAGAAAGATTCTTATATATCAGCAATTCTGCCATGATATACTCAAAACGTTTACATATACTTTATTACCAAAATATTTTTAAGGTAATGTAGTTGGGGTTTTTTTCTTAAAACCATAAAACATTTCCTTTCGACAGTGTATCGGAAGGAATGTATCTACGTCGTGCTAACATCACAGCCAAAAGTCCCACACTTGTTGTGTGGCGACCAAGATTTAAAGGGAACTGCATTAGTAGAAAATGCAATAATAGGGGTGTGTTTACATAATATCCGATTGAGAACTTTTAGATGCGAAATGAAAATAAAACTGATACAGTTTTATAGGAAAATATTTCCAAAACGAACGCTTGTCGGAACGGAGGCAGAAGACTCTGAAGAGCCCCCAATAGGACAGCAGAAAACTACAGAAAAACAAAACTACGCATGCTCTATACCCGTTCCAGTCTTGCTTCACCATTCAGTTTTCGTGGCGTGGCCTCAATTTTCGTCCATGTTGTGTTTTAAAACTCAGTAGACATTACGTGTTTTTGACAACTCAGAAACCTGGCTGCTCTCCGTCAAAACCACCAAAGCGATTGTAAAAGCGTCTTTTAGGTGCTTAACAAACAGTAAATCCTTTCAATTTGCAGTGCGCGAAAACCTTGTTCCATTAAACTAGTCCAAATTTTCACCGCTCATTGACTGAATAGCCAGATGTTTAAAACGGAACCATTATATATTCAATTTGATTCAGTTCATTTGGTCAGCTACGTACTCATGAATAAGAAAAATAACAATTGAAAGACTAGGCATCTATTTCTGTCATTAGCCTCAAATATCGTATGAGAAATTCACTTTAAAGTTCTTAAACGGTATATAATGAAAAAAGCGGCACTTAAATATAGCACGGTTTGATTTTAATTCCTTTCTAGACAAAATACCCAGTAATTTTATTTCAT
>JAODFW021255779.1:0-15259 GCA_027575235.2 Palythoa mutuki | reverse complement strand
GTTCCCACCTGTACACGGACGTCGTACGTACGGACGTACGGATGGACACTGACGTTGAAAATTGAACTCGACGGATATACGATATTTTCTTAGGTATGGTGCTCCGCTCGCGCAGCGCTTCCGTGCGGGAGCTCCGCTAAAAATTTCTTCTGAAGTATCATATAGGTTAGAAAGATATTATCTTTCATGTATCTGTACTCACCATAACAAAACATTGCAATCCAGGTTTATGACATCTGTTTCTGTATTTAACTCTGTTAAACTCTCTAATACATTGTTTGTGCCATACCAGCATGGAAATATTATATACATATGATCTGACATTAACTGTTTATCCTTGGTTCTAATAGAATTGTAGGTTGTCAAACTATCCATGTGGCCCACATGATACAAGCACTTACCTTTGCCATCGAGGTAAATTAAAAAATTAGGAAAGATGTTTTAAATTCTACAGGTACAATGTAGGTGTTATTACTTTTTGAAAGGAAATATAATTATGTAATTTACATAAATCAGATCCATGTCAAGAAAAAAATAATTACTCTTTCAAAGAGGAAACCATCATATTCTATTTTTTTTTTAAAACACGTTTAGTACTCAGGTTTCACAGCTATGAAAGTCATATGTGATGATATGACATTTTTGAAAACATGACCTGCCATCATCACCAAAGACTTTATAAACAATTGCTTCTGCTGGGGGAAACCAGCAATGGATTAGTGTCCTGTCCAGGGGAGTCAATGACTTACATCTGCTTAACACTGCAGAAACTGGAGATAAGCACCGGCTCCAATGGGCCACTTTGGGTTGGAAAATGATTTAGCTTTTTTTAGCTAGCTTTAGACAAGACAAGACAAGACTTTATCCATTAGAGCCAGTACTTATCTCCAATTTCTGTAGTGTTAAGCGAATGAAATTTATTGACTACACTTGACGTAACACTAATGGAAGGCTGAGTCAACTTTGGCAGAAAAGAAGGTCACACAAATGTTCAACTCTCAGCTGTGCCTGGGGTCAAACCTGGGACCTTGTAGTTAGAAGGCAGGGATCTTACCACTGTGCCAACCATGCTGCCATATTAATGTACTGTAATGCTGCCTGTAAGATAAAGATTAGGTTAAATTTGTTCTGCCAATTAACTTTAGTAAACAGTACTGTTTATTCTGTGTTCAATTCTGTATTGTCTTTGAGTTTCTTATTTTGAAATTAAAACCAAAAGTTTTGAATTTTAAGTAAATGTAATTGAAAAAGTTATCTGTTTCTCTAGAAAGATGATAATACGTGAAATGTTTTCTGTGTTTCCCTTTTCAGAACGCTTAAACAATGTTGAACCTCAGGATATGGTTCAGAGTAAAAGTATCAAGGTTCCGCGAGAGAGGCTGCTCCGCCCTTGGTTCCACTCCCCCCTGTCCAAGTATCAGAGCGGCTTAATGTTCAGGAGGGCTTAAATTTTAAAGTAATTTTAACAGCTGGGTTTAGCTTTTTACTGCTGTCAGCCTGAGTGATGAAGTGCTCTCAGTCGAATAATGTAAATCTTAAAATCTAGGGAATCCCAAATAGATTAACTGTACAGTTCCAGGGTGAAATCTTGAAAAACGTTTAAAAAACTTCAGAGTTAAAACAAATAGGTGAAATTTTTCAACGCAAGAAAGATGCTTGATGAAAGTTTTTCGAAGTGATCATCATCATCATCATTATTATACCTTTATTATCAACATGCAAATCATCGTCACCATCATCAGTTGTAATACCGTCCAGGCAATAGACCTTCGCTGCCTCAGTGTTTTCCCAGTATAGTCCTCTTGGGAAATAAGATTCTTTGTTTCAGATGCGGTAATGAAGAAGACATGAAAGAATGTTCATCTCAAACAAAGAATCTTTTTTCCCAGGAGGACCATATTCGGAAAACATTGAGACTAGTTAGCTAATATATCACACTCTTGTTTAACATAATGCCCGGGGGGGGGGACGTTTATTTGGCATCCAGTAGTAACCAGAGATCGTTTTAAGCTCTTAACTATGTTCCATCCTGGTTGCAGCCCTTCAACAATTGTGTATAATATAAATGAACTTAAGGAACTACTTACAAAAATTCCATAGTAGTGAAAATGATCTCTTTTTAAAAACTTTTCGGGGTTTAAGACTTTTTCGGAATTGTTGATCTCGCATATTTTTGCCGTTTTGTCTGTAGTAGAACCGTAATTAAAGGACAAACAATTCCAATTCTGTGCACATTTGTAGCTGCACTCCAACTCATCCCATACTTGATATGTTGCAATAACGCTGCCACCAAGGACGTGGTTGGGTACCATGTAAAACCCCAAATTTACTGAATTCTTATCGCCGTTCTGCACAACCATCTGGGCAACAACAAGATGATACCACACTAACGCCAGCCGGGCAATAAGGCTTCGTATTCTCATTTTCGATTTGGAAATAGCAAGCGTTAGCAGGTTATTCGAGGAGCGAATAACTTTAAAAAGGCCTGTTGAGACAAAAAAAAGGTATATTTTGGTTCTTTGACTTAAATTTATACGACAGGTTAAAAAGATGCTTGCTGTCCACAGAAAGATGCTCTGGCATCTTTTACATGTCGATACGAAAACGATTCGTAAACGCTCATTTTTCAAAAATTAAAGAACGAAAAAGGAAAACCGACACAACACAAAATTCTAATTTTAAAAATTTGTTTTTATCAATTAGTATTGTAAGGTATTCGGCTGAGCTTTACCAACCTTCTTGAGGTATATCTTTTATTCAACTAAGTTTGTAACAATTTCTTTTTACCGAACCTTACAACTGAGTCCCAGTTTGGAAGATGTTTTTATAATAATTATAAAACTTTGTTTGAGACGGTAAAACTGCTGTTGCTATATATTTCATACTGAGCTATCGATATAAAGAGGACCCTAACAGAAATACTCTTTTTTTTAAATTAAGAACCAGTAAAAACTTACCCAAGCTTAACGTTCCTAAACTTTTCAGGCAATTGCAACCTCGAAATTCTTGTTGAGGCTTGTTTTTAATCTAAGAAAAAAGTGCAAACATTAAGGTTCAATCAATTATGTAACCTATCAAAGTATAAAACCATTCACTTATATCACCTTTTTCTCCTCGCCCAACCTCAATCAAGACCAATTTTTTTTGTCACCAAACCGACCAACCGGCTTCAACCCCAACCTCTTCCAGAAATAATAACCATTCCTTCTAATAACTTCATCGAAAAATTTACATTTGGAAAACAACCGAAGTATGGACTGAATAATTTATTGCAATATATTTGCCACAATTTAAGAACAACTTAAGAACAAGCTCGGGCTGAGGCTTGATAGCTAAAACGTTTTTGTGGTAGAAAATTGACTAAAACTTAGAGCTACAGAATAAACCATAAAAAGACTCAGTGTAAAGACTGCTCAACAAACAATGAAGGTAGTTCGCCTCTAAATTCAGCCGTACAATAAATGTGTGGCGTTTCATTTTCCAATACCTTGTTTTATTTTGTCTTTTCCTCATTGATAACCACTTGAAGAAATTAGAACATATTAAGAACAAATTGAGGCTGAAATCGCCAAAAAAATTAAGGACAATGAGCCTCGGCAAAATTTACTGGTTCTTATAAGAAAAAGCGTGTAGTTGAATGCACAACAGCAGGGTATCTCTGGTCGCCTAACCGAAAATAAGGACCTTGGGGCTTTATATAATTACAGTATATGTTGAAGACAAGAAATTCTAGATTTGACTAAACTTGGAATTTTAAAATGTAAATGCGTCTCAGTGATGAAGTAGAGCCGACCAAAGATTTGGATATTTCCTAGCCTGAGCTAGAAATAAATTCAAAAGGGTGTTCTTTCGAGATACAAACATCCCTATAACGTCGGACCAGGTCGGTTGTCGGTTAGAATTTATTTGTCGCTGGTCGGTAAATGTTTTCCTCGTAGCTATTCAGTAAAATTTTTCGCCCTTTGTCGCTAGTCAGTCAACTCTATTCAGACCCTTGCAAAATACTATTTCAAGTGATCAGAAGTAAAATAATAAAAAAAAAGAATGAATGTTTTAATAATGATTTTTATGCAACTGACATATTTTTTAATAGACCGCAAAATACTTTTAAGAAAGGTCTGCTTCTGAATTTTAATTTTAATTGCATAGTGAAATTACAACAGCGGGGCCTTTGTGTCTCTCGTCGGCTCGATTCTAGAAATGAACCCTCTGCTTGCTCTGAAAAGGAGGACATTTGGACATTCCCTGAGATAGAAACAAATCCAAAATGCTGTTTTCTCTGAATACAAACATCCCTATGATTATTTATATCATAGCAATAAACAGAAAACACAATGGTATTGAAATTGTCTGAAACGAAATTTGTTCACCTGTTCTTCATCAAAAAACTCACAGCTCGAAGTTTTTCGGTGCTTCACGGAACTCGTAATAAAAATACTTAGCACGTCACGTCATTGTTATTCATTAAGTATTCACCTCTCTGTATAATGTAACTTTAGATAATTTAACGAAATTGAAGAAAGTTACAGCTGGCAGCCATAGAGGTATGGAAATTAACTTAGAATCGCATGTTAATGACTATGTTGAAGTTCCGACATCAAAGGAATTATAACTTGGATGGATGGCCATCGCAAACTTTTTTTTAGTTTGAAAAGTTCTTTTTTCAACTGAAACTTGTTTTTTACTTTACAGGTAGACATTATTTAAACTTCTGTTAAATATTGCATTCTCCATCGTCAATTTTATTGGCGGCTTTCGTTCGTTATTTAACCAAATGTTCAGCAAACAGGAATTGAGGACGGCAGTGAAAGTAATCAGCTGTTTGATTTTAAAAACTTTGTTTCAGCTAAGCAAGTAAATCCGTCCAAAATTACCGCCCATTTAGACCAAGGTTGCTCGTGAGCCGGTCGTAAGAACTGACGGGAGTGATATGAAGGCGCTCATATTTTATCGTAAGTACTACCAGAAGCTAGTATACTGCACATATTACCTCAACTGACTTGAATAATAACCCCTATTGCCTTCAGCATCAAAGATGGACAATAAATGTCCGAATTATTGGCCGTTTACCTTTCTTTGAAAGCTGTAGTAGGTTGATGAACATCGTGAAATTTAGCAACATTGCACCATTTGTACTCGCACAGTTCTTCGAGGCCCACAAATTGTATTCGCCATTGAGATAATCCTACTTTACCAACGTTCAGAAATATGCAAATTAGTTTCGGCCTTTGTCAGAATTTTAAGAAACGCTTTATTTTTATTTTGTCTTACTTCAATAACGCCTCCAGCCATACCTGCAAACACATTATTTTTTTCAAAGAAAAAAAAATAACAAAGTCGATTTATTGGTTTTTTACAATCAAGAAAGATGTTGCAAGGTGGCGAAAACGTGATTTTTAGGTGTCACGTACTCTCGTAGCCAGATCTCAACGAAATCAAGTGAGAGAGAAAAAAGAAATGCATTTCCTTTCATTGCACATCAACCTTATTCAATGCAGGAATTTTGGAGGAAATCGAAATTTTGACCCGGATTGAGTGGCCGATTCTTACGCGGACTGCCTCTTATGCGTTGAAATGCTATCAAAACTTTGTGTGCCGTTGCATGTTAGGCTTACTCAAATTAGTAAATGGTTGACTGCGAAGTCATATTGCACATACGTTGATTGAGTTCAAAATAATATGTATTACCTGTTCACAAAATCATCTTTTGCTCGCGAGCAAGTCCAATAATTGACTTTAGAACTGGTTGTATACTCGTGCCTAAATCTACTCGGCCACAGGTAGTCCGTCAAGATTAGTGTTGTCATCTTAGAGGAGTATCAGGCTATTTGTCCATCATTGGCTCAAGAATTTCTATTATACCGAACAATGTTGACATGGCATATTTCCAAATCAAAACATTATGCAAATTTGATAAGAGGGCCTCAGTGAAAATTTTAACTGTAGGTACGCATCACGATTACCCTGATTTTATCTTATATTTCTTCAAAAAAATAAAAGGGCTTGACACTACTGCAACAACATTTAGATTCGAATATCACAAATATCAAGACATGATTTCATCACCTGCAATAGATCTGATTGTTCTCTTGTTCGGAAATGATTAGTACCCGAGGTATAAAAGCAGAAATGGCTCCCAGTAAGAGTTCAAAAAAGTTTCAAAAAAAGCACCAGTAAAAAGCAGGAATGCCATATAAGACGTGAAAGTGTTTTCGAAAATAGTTTTTCAGACTTGCCAATCACGCAAACTATACGAAACTTCGATATCTGCAAAGTGTCCAGCGATCTTTGATATTTATAGAGGCAGTCTTAACATCATTGGAACACAAGAAAAACAAAGCGTATCATGAATTGTTTTTTTCCTTGTCACACCTGGGGCAGCAATGTTATGTTTTTAAAAGGTTGTTACACACACAACGATTTTGCAAGGTTTTTTGTTTAGACAAATTTCCACGTTCTTTCCTGTTCGCAAAATTCCACCCGTCTCCGTTAGCAACATTTTTTTTTATTGCGGGCGATCCAGAGGAGCAAGAAAACCGACGTTTGACAGCAGTCAACGGTGTTACACGAACGGCAAAAACCTCGGCCGAAATCTGTGCCAGTAATATGTAAATATTGTTCCAGGGTGCAACAGACATGTACTAGAAAATCAACTCAAGGTTGTGAAATAAAGGTTCATCGCCGTAAAATTCTTGGTTGACTTTTAAACATTGCTTTTTGTCGACTTTATGAAACAGTTTGTCTTTGCTCGCCGCCGCACTTCAGTTGCTTTTTAAAAACTACCCAAAAATGCAGCTTATCACGTTAGGTTTTAACGTCATATCGATTTTCCATCGTGTTCGCAAATTACTGTCTCTGTTTCTAGAAGTGTTCATGGAAATGGTTTCGTAAGTAGAATTCGGCTTGGTAAGTACAATACTTAGTTGGTTTTGGTAAGTAGAATGCTTGGTTGGTTTGGTAAGTAGAATGCTTAGTTGGTTTGGTAAGTAGAATGCTTAGTTGGTTTTGGTAAGTAGAATGCTTGGTTAGTTTGGTAAGTATAATACTTAGTTGGTTTGGTAAGCAGAATGCTTAGTTGGTTTGGTAAGTAGAGTGCTAAGTTGGTTTGGTAAGTACAATACTTAGTTGGTTTGGTAAGTATAATACTTAGTTGGTTTGGTAAGTAGAATGCTTAGTTGGTTTGGTAAGTAGAGTACTAAGTGGGTTTGGTAAGTACAATGCTTAGTTGGTTTGCTAAGTAGAATGCTTAGTTTGTTTGGTAACCAGAATGCTTAGTTAGTTTGGTAAGTAAATGCTTAGTTGGTTTGGTAAGTACAATGCTTAGTTGGTTTGGTAAGTAGAATGCTTAGTTGGTTTGGTAGATACAATGCTTAGTTGGTTGGAAAGTACAATGCTTAGTTGGTTTGGTAAGTAGATTGCTTAGTTGGTTGGAAAGTACAATGCTTAGTTGGTTTGGTAGGTACAATGCTTAATTGGTTTTGGTAAATAGAATGCTTAGTTGGTTGGAAAGTACAATGCTTAGTTGGTTTGGTAGGTACAATGCTTAGTTGGTTTGGTAAGTAGAATGCTAAGTTGGTTTGGTAAGTACAATGCTTCCACTGCACTTACACAGCTTCATTTCTACGGACATGTGTGTTTCTAGCTTGTAGAGGAAGAGCAGTTCAAAGTGGCAAAATCTCTGGTTAAGATACTGAGTTGCCGGCCATTAAAATTTATAAAAACAAATTAAAAGTCGACAAGTGACCGTGTTTTAGAGTTTTTAATATGTTGCATAGCCCGCAGTATCATTTACCTGATAACAGTGTACTATAGAGGCTTTGCATGGTCATGTGATTAATGAACACTTCTTACGATATCTGACATTTTGACACTACTACTGCTACTGACCAGTATTTGTTTGAAGGTAATGCTGTCATTACCTGGTTTTAAAGCACCTGCCTGCTGAAAATGATTTTTGCTTGGATTTGATGAGATATGCAAAACATTTTGGATTTCATTTGCATATTTTTAGTTTGCTACCCTAATTTAAAAAAAACAAACATAAAGTTTGATGCTCTGAATCAGGAAAGTTTAATGTGGATTTTGAGTTTATGTTTGAAGGGCTAAGAATTTTCGCATTTTGCAAGATATTTTAGGATGAAATATGAGACAGCTATGACAGTGGGCAGGAGGGTGGCATTCAAGATGACCGCTATTAAGTGAACTAGATTCTAGAGAGTGTGCAAAACGAACAATTCGCTTTGAGGCCTCTTTTCTAATAAACCTTTTAATATAAGATATTTTCTAAAATAAAACCATGAGATTTGCTAATAGCTAACAAGTTATGAACCAAACTCCCAAATATGCAAACTAGTAAGATCAAATCATCATTATCAAATCCAAGAAAAAATTATTTTCAGCATGCAGTTGCTAAAAACCAGGTATTAACGACATTACCTTCAAAGAAATACTGTAAGTGTCAAAATGTATAATATTTCAAGAATGTTCTGAGTCACGTGACCATGTAAATCCTCTATACTAGGATTTTCTTTATGAAATTATATTTTGTGCCTCTGCAATTAAGTTTTGTTGATTCATTAGACCAAAGTTTGGGAAAGACACAACAATTGCCGTAATTGCGCGAAAAGCTAAACAACAGGACGTGTTTGTTCCATGCTTTTTATTGGACAAGCAAGTTTTCTCGCACGGTAAGTGATTGGCTAGAACTAATTTTTGTACGAAAATTTACAACATCACGTGTATCTTCAGTTAATATGTCTGAGCCTGTATTCAATGAACGCGTTATAATTGTGAGTGCGATCCACATGTTCTTGGTTCACACGATCCACATGCTTGACAGCGTAACTTTTATCTTTGAGTTATTGTAAACACGTGTCGTAGGCACTCGGCCGAAGGATCATTGCTGAAAGGGTCTCCTGATAAATGCTTTTGGGCTTGATGAACTTTTAAAACTGAAAGAATAAATTAGAATAAATTAGTAATTGGTAAAACCTTCTGAAAAAATAACACTTGGATGAACCAAGAACATAAAAAAATACAATTTATTTTGTTTGTTTGAAGAACTACTTATCAATTAAATTAAATTAAATTAGATCAAACTAAATTAAATCAAAGCAATTCTTGTCTAACAATGTAAGAATTAGGCTAACACGGACTGCACATCGTACATCGTCATTTTTATGTTAATTGTGCCAGTTTACTTGAAATCCATTTTGGCTTCGTTACGGTTTAGGAACTAGCTAAAACTCTTCCGGATAACAAAAAAATTATAATTTTAAAAATTACATGTGGAAATTTAATGCTCATTTATGTCAAACGAGGTTAAATGCCGATGCACAAAACTTTTAATTTTAATTTTAAGTTTAAAAGTTTAAATATTTTTCACCTTTTTCACTTGTAACAGCATCTTCTCCGCCTACATCATCAGCGGAAACCTACAGAAGAGAAAAGACAAAATTGCTTTACAATGTGCAGCTGTAATATTCGATGTCCTCAATGTTTACCCGACACAGTCTTCTTGAGAAATAAGGTTCTTTTATACTAAACATATTTCCGTGTCTTCTTCATTACCGCATCTAAAACAAAGAACCTCAATTCAAAACAGGACTGTAACACCGAGGCCATCAAATACCGCATTACCTCGAATAAATGTCGCGGCGTTTATTAAATTTTTCATGATTTGGGTGCGGCGTTTATTTATATTTAAAATGCTGCTTATTTTTTTTAAACAACCAACCGTAACTTTACTTTAAAAAGAAGAAAAAAAGATACAATTATTTGCTTAGCTGTACCAATCAAACGTTACAGTTTTAAAAGTACAACTTGTTGCGCTTGTAAGCGCGTAGGGAATCAGATAAATTCGACCTTGGTAATTTTTGTCCGGGCCTTTCAAACTTTAAACTTACAATTTCAAACAACTCCGCTCTGCGGTTGTAAAAAGTGAACGTTATAAATTCAATGTTTCGGTTTGTTGCCTGTTCCAGGGTGCCGCGGGCGGCGTTTATTAATATCTTGTCTCTCAGGTGCGGCGTTTATTCGAGGGCGGTGTTTATTCGAGGAAATACGGTAAGGTCTAGTGTGTGATTACTACAGTTTACATTAAGGCCCTGTCTATGCTAATGCGTTTTCTTTTAAAAATACACACTTACGTCTATTCATTTTTGCCATCCTTACACATCAATACGATCGAAAACGAAGGTGTTTGTTGCCCAAAATGGAGGTTTTCAAAAACGGTTTTGAAAACGGAGGTGCACTGTCTTAATGTGGATGGGCAAAAACGAAGGTCTTCGAAAATGCTTAAGTCACTGCTTACTTCGAAAATGTGCTCGAGCAAAGCCTGGTGACGGTAACAGTTTTCTTATTGGTTTTCGTGATTTAGTGTGGACGGTCGAAAATGTGCTTGACGAGGATGGTGTGGATGCAAAGCACTTGCGATGAAATAAAAATGGAGGTTTACGAAAACGCATTAGTGTGGACACAACCTAAATGAGGTGACAGCATTTCGACTAAAACCATCGGTCTTTTTCAAGTCTAATGTTTTCTCTCTCACACAAAGCGTTGTTGTGTGATAGATGGCGAGAAATGCCTTGTAAGGACTGGTCCAAAACAATACAAGATGTTTCGAACGAAAAAACTTCGGTCTTCATCGGTTATAATAGACTTCCTACAAGTTGACTTACAGTCTTTTTGAGGAATGCTTACGTAATCAGCTGCATTCGAGCCTCTTAGAGAACACCGTGCTTATAGCAAAAGTCTGTTAAGGCAAGGTAATTACTAGTTTTATCAATAATTTCAGTGTTGTAAAAATCCATGTCATGATTATGTTGATGAACATGTTGGACAATTTTTGAATTGATACCAAAAGCACCAACTGCTCGAAGCAATGCTCACCTTTGAATTCAGTTGTTCGAAATAGTGAGTAACGAATTTTTTTATGGTTTCTTTCTCCTCATCCAACAGACTGGCTATTAGGGCAACGTCATCTGCACTTACAAGAGTTGCAAGATGGCAAAGTGTACCGCACAGCTATAAAATAAAACAGATTTCCTCAGCGAGTTTACAGTATCACACTTTAGCAGAATACATGTTTACAGTTTACAGTATCACACTTTAGCAGAACAAATGCCAGTGCTACATTACTAGGGTTTCATAAAGATTTGGAGCAGGAGGGTATTTAGATTCTGCAGCCGAGGAAAGTTTATGCAAAGTTTACTTTTGTTCTTGGCTGATATCCTGAAAGCTGCTGGGCAAAGCCATCTTCACAGCTGGTCAATTTGCCTGGTGTCTGGCCGTTATTGAAACCCCTGTATTAACAAACTGTCTCCCCAAAAAGTATATTCTTTATTTAACCAGTCAGTCAAGATTATACTAATGGGAGAGATATGACTTGAGAAAGAAAGAAAAAATAAAGCAATATGCATTCCCCTTAAGGATGGTTTCCATACAAACATAAGTGCCGGTGATCAAAACAACGACAGTGCTAGGCTAAGGTGGACTGGGGCATGTTGCCGGTAAATCCCTGACTATACTGGGACACGTAAAGTGCAACGAACCCCTTTTTGGATATTTTGGCCACTGAAAGCTGTGGAGATACTGGTTGAAATAAAAAAAATATTACGGAAAGCAGCCGAGTATTTTATTCTTTATATGCCTTCGAATTTCGCGCGCACTTGGTTCACCACCGAACAATGGAATGAATATCGGAAGTCTGGGGTGAGCAAGCTGTGACGTCACTCACGGCCAATTCCAAGTTAAGTTTGGTGACTTTTTAACTTTAACACCGTAAATAGTTAAATGAAACTGACGTTTCGGACTGTAGTCCTTCGTCAGAGTGGTATGAAACGTCAGTTTCATTTTACTATTTACGGTGTTAAAGTTAAAAAATCATCAAACTGTTTTTCTAGAAACACCGATTTTTAAGTTCATTTCCCTATTTATCTAAACGAATAATTTGTCTCGGTCTTCGTCTAAGGAGAATAATTCGTCTTTTTGGATACGGCCGATCTTACGAGATTGTCAGAAGACCAAAACTAAAACTGGTTTTCTTAAAGGAAAGAAAAGAAAGAAATTTATACGGCTCTTATCCTGATTTAATTTGTGCAAACATTAGACTTCTGCTGGAAAATAAAAGTGTTTGCCTGACGTGGCATACTGGCGACAAAGGGTCAGTTTTGTTTTGTGCGAAACATACACGGTTTGTTCAACCATATCATGATTGACAGCTCCGAAATTTTCGTCGACTGCTAGCAAACTTTTCCGAACATTTCGGCTTCTTCGGGATTAACACCTTCCATCGAGCACATCCAATCACAAGCCTTAAAATTTCTCCTTAAAATTGTGATTCAGATTAGTATGAATACTAATCGCCAAATATCCGGAGAACAATAGGCATTCTGCCCTATGCGCAGCATCCGGTTTTATAACATTTATTAACTCCAAGTTCAGTCTGGTTATCACAACCAGAAACGCAACCAACTTGTTGACAATTGCTAATCAAATGTTTTTCCGTATGAAAAAAGAAAATTTGTACTAATTGTGAATTTTTACCCTGAGGCTGTGGATTCACAGGCCGTGAGTGAAGTAAACCCAGAAACGTACCCAAACTCCTATGAGCTCGGTCATGTACAAAATGGCGGTAAATTTAAAGCAAAAATGGAAGTTTCGCGACGCAATAAAACGAAAGGGATTCAAGCAAATCAAAAAATATTGTCACAGAAAGTGTGCAACATAAGATAGATTCCGAATATATTAAAATTCAAAATGGGGTTAGTTGCACTTTAAGGCATGTGGAAACCAACCTTAACTGTTTCTGCACAGTCTGGGATCTACCATCGACACGTTCCAGTCACTGCTTCAGCAATATTGGCAGTTAGGTCGCTAACATTTATGGTTATATTGAAACCATGATTATGTTGATGAACAGGCAAATCATTAAATTTACACAAGTTCTATTAAAAATGTCTAACTTCATTGCTCCAATCAATTTTTTCCATTAACTGCTATCATTCAAACACGGTACCTGTTCTCTTAAGTTATCTCGATATCTGAACTCAGTGAACTCCGTGATTGTTTCAGTGGCAAGCAAAGCCTTGATGTGAGTCTCCCAAATACTTAAGAACAGTTCCGGCTCGCCATAGCAGTTTCTCTTCTGAGGAATCGAGAGAGCTAACACTGCATTATAACGAACCTGCAATAAAGGCCAACTGTTTATTTTCTGAGCTGAGCTTGATACTGTATATAATGGGGGGTATATCTGGTGCAGTTAGATAACTTAATCTTGGTGTTCACGAGAGATCAAACAACGCCTGTTATTGAAAACAAAAAAAGAAGCGTTTTTGGGTGAGTGATGCTCTTCGTAAGAGGAAAACACAAGCTGATTTTTTTAACCTCTCAAAAGACTTCATATGATCGCGAATACTACTTATAAGAATTACAAAAGTGAAGTTTTCTTAATTAATGCTCAAAATTGTTTTATGAAGCTGTCGTTTTCTTTGTGCCTATGTTGTGTTTTGTTTTCATTAGGAACGGAGCCTCAATGGAAGAAGTGTTTGATCTTTACGTTTGATCTTCCATCATTGTTATGGCTGCATGCAGTTCATTTTCATAGAGACCTAACTGACACTTGCACTTCCATCGTTTATGTCGCTCAAGAAAACCAAGCTCAATAAACGACATGTATTGGTAAATATATGGGGCATTTAGGGTCAATGTGGATGCAAGTAACAACACAAAGTGAAACTAAAATTTTAAAAAATCCTTACTGTAGCTGTTACCTATTACCTGTTAGGATTGCCTCTTACCCATTATCCGTTACCTTATACCCATTACCTGTTATCCATTATCCATTACCTGTTCCCTCTTACCCATTATCCGTAACTTGTGATCATTTTCTGTTAACCATTACCTGTTACCCATTACCCTTAACTGTTATCTATTACCCATTACCTGTTACCTGTACAATAGACCCGCCGGCCTGGACTGCCATCATTTGCAACATTCTCGATAAATTCATAGAAATCTGTAACAATCCTATTGCAATCTTATGTTCATTACAATTTGTGAGTGACCATACGCAGTTATTATTGTATGCATGAGAAAAAATAACAGGCAAAACCAGATCCTTTACCAGGTTTTCAAAAGGGAAATATGCACTTTCTTCAAAATTAGTTAAACGAAACGATAAAAAAGCACAACAGTACAACAACACTGATTAGCGCAATGAAAAATAAAACCGTCACCTTTTAAAAAATGTGCTTATTTCACTTGCAGAACAGGGAGCTTGTTCTGAACAATTTTTTATTATATACGAAACGCTTTACGCACGTGTGAAAAAGCCCTTTCGCTGCTGTGATTGGCTATCACAATTTTTCAAGCGGAATTTCTCATGAAGAAAACTGTGAGTAAATCTCAGTTTGTATATAATAAACAAACTTCATCATGGAAAGTGCTTTTGTACGATATTTACGCAAAGCCTCGCTCGTTCGTTTAGTGAAAACAAACTCGTGCGTAAATGTCGTACGTCACCACTTTCCATGAAGAAATCTATATGTATAGCAATGATGTTTCTGCCTTTTAGCATGCATTGTTTCAAGCACTGTTCTTTGAATCCCAAAATATTCTGGAAATTTTTCAATTAAATAATGTTCTTGAACAGGAAGAATTTGATTATGTATGTATACTAACCTTTTTGAACACAAGATTAAATTTTTAGGGTTTTTTTAAGCCATAAAAGCTTTATTTTTCTATATAGCGTGATACACAAAGTAAGCCTTATCTATTTTGAGAATATATGAAAACGTTAGAAAATAAGAGCAATTTTTTGCTCTACAAATGTTAAAAAAAAACTTTCAAAGTGACAGTGCTTGTTTAATAATTTTGAATCAGTTTAAATTTCCTTAGCTTCAGTGATAAAATCATCGTTTGCTTTAAACTTTATATGTTTACTGGTAATTTATTTAATATTTCTTTCAAAAATGTCTTGTTTTCATTGTCTGTTTCTGGAAAAAACTGTTCAAAACAGCTAGTGATTAGTTGGTAAAGTAAGAAGATGTCATGATTCATAAGACTTACAGTAAGTACAATAGCTTGTTTAGCAGTTTCATTGGCATATGACTTATAGCATTTAAGGCAGACATTGTCATCGAGCTTTTTAAGTCAGCAAGACTTATCTCCACATGCGTCATATTGGTTGATCTCCGGTGTAATAACCAAGGTTTAAGGCTAGGACTAAGGTTAGTGTTAAGGCTAGGGTTAGGGCTAG
>JAODFW021254768.1:0-15278 GCA_027575235.2 Palythoa mutuki | reverse complement strand
ACAGCATAAAACATAAAAAGATTCACTGTAAAGACTGCTCAACAAACAATGAAGGTAGTTCGCCTCTACATTCAGCCGTACAATACATGTGTGGCGCAAGGCGTTCCATTTTCCAATACCTTGTTTTATTTTGTTTTTTCTTCAATAAAAACTGCTCACAGAAATAAGAACAATTTGAGGCTGAAATCGCCACGAAAAAATTAGGAACAATGAGCCTCGGCAAAATTTACTGGTTCTTGTAAAAAAAAAGCGTTTACGTAACCACGAGCACGAAGACAGAGGAAGTTCAAGTCAGTACCATTCGGGACATGATTTCAATGCAAGTGCCGGAAACGCCTTGGATCTTTTTGGTGTTTTATACCGCCTGCTAAGTTAGTAACGAGTATTCCTAGTTATAGAGCAATGGCCTGGGCTTGTTTGTAAATTGTTCATAAATTCTGGCCATTTGGAGCCTCAACGTTCTTATATGTAACGTTGTTCTTAAATATAGAAATGTATGTATTCGTCATAAATGACAATCAGAAACGAATTAAAGGCATAGAACAAGTTTGATATTACCACGAGCAACTTCCTGCCCACCCTTTTAAAACTACTTGGCTTCATACATATAATAAGAGCTTACTGAATAAGAGTCTATGTAATGCTGAAGCGAAGTTTTGGTTCTTTGGAAGTCATTTCTCTCATCTGAAATAAGAACTGCAAACAAGTGCAGAGAATTCATTTTATAGTGTATAGACAGTAGAGGCTTAATAAATGAGAAAACAACTTTTTAAAACAATTTTTTTGTTGTCACGAAAGAATAAAAGGAAAACGTGCCTGTATGTTTGCACGAATGGCGGAACTAAGAAATTTTCTTTAATTAAAGCACGCTTTGTTATACCAAGACTTGTTTATCACTTATGTTTATGAGAGTTGTGCTTCATTTGTTTATTAAACTGGGACAAAAAGAAGGAGTCCTTTGAAATGATGAAATCATTCCGTGTAATTGTAAACATTTTTTAGTCTTCTTCAGACTAAAAGCTTGCAGTTTAAATTCTAAATGTATTGTGTTTTTGTGCATAATTATATAAAAACGGACGCACAAAAATTGCTTTCCAGGGCACTACGTCAATGACGTTTACGCTGCTTAAACAGAAACAATTGCTCCGTTGGACGGCCAATTTGCTTTTCCTAATTAAAAGTAGAAGACACAGCAATAATTGCTAACCGTCACGTGCCGCTGGTGCTCTATCAGTTGTAGTGATAATATATTCGTAATTCCTAATTTTAGACCTGTTTTGCTAAAACCGAAAAAATTTAAATTTGTGTTTTAGCTTATTTTGAATTTTCCTAAAATAGAGCATTTTTCTAGGCGTATAACTACAGTAACAACAACTTTGTATAGTATTTAGTTGTTTCAAAAGATTATTTTTGTTGCTCTGTTTTTAATCTTCTTTTGAATATTTATAACTTGTGAACTGTCATTTTGCTTATTCTTTTCACCTATCCATTGTTGAAGTTTTTGAGTAGATATTACGTAAAAAGAAGAGGTTAAACAAAGGATGTTTGTTCTTCTTGGGATTCAAGAATATTGCTTCATGACCGCCACATCAGTTTCAACAACGTAATTGTTCAGAAGCTTATATCAGCATCATTGGCTAAATACAATACCAAATATATATAGCTCTCAAAATATGCTCAGCAAACGTCTCCAGCCAGCCAATTGTTTTGAAAAGTGTTTTAGATTGGCCCAACGCAGCGTGTTTTGACGCGAAAACTCGACAATCAGGCAGTACTCTTTTCAGAAATCACATGAGCTCATAATATGTTGGTTCACCTTTGTTATTGTAAGGTTAAAGAGTCACATGATCATTGTTAATTCACTTTTGTTTGTGTAGCGCAATATTTTTTCAACCAGAATAAATTAAACGCTTCTGGAAAGCTGCAACTTAAAAAAATTGTTGTCCAAAGTCCATGGTTTTTACATCAAAATAACCAATGTATTCCATTGCAATCTCTCCTTCTCTACTCCGCTTCTTGGTGACAGAGGACAAATTTGTGTAAAACATTTTTTGACGCTTCGCAATCCAAATATGACGGACTTTACGTCTTCGTGGTTCTCGAAATATAAACATTTAACAAGTCTCCGTTGATGAATGCCTCAGTTTGCCATCATGGGTAAGGCAATAATCTTCTTTTCTTTAATTTCTTTACTAAGTCTAAATTACGAATCGGCAGTTCAAGATGATCTAATCATATAGAATTAGAGTTGTCTAAAACATTTTGTCTACATTTTCTTATTGTTTACCGCTAAAAAAAACATGGTAGAATAATTTTGCATTCAGAAGGTTGCTCATATTTTTATCGAGTTTGTTTATACACTTTTAATGAAGGTCGGTGACAATCCAACCCAACGAGAACATTGGGAGTAGCATTACTTCATACAAGTTTACTCGTCCAAAAGCTTGTATTTACATCAGTTTCAGCGTATCTCAATTTAGAAAGGATGGTATGAAAATGATAACGTATATCAATTATTTTAATAGAAGGGTCCTGTAGCTGTAATGGTAGACTCACTCGAATCAATAACTCTGCAATTCATTTTGACGGATGAGATGGTTTTAAACAAAGAGTCGGATTCATTATTGCTATTTTGTAACACACCATCAAATTTATTAAACACGTTTTGCTTATTCGCACATATAACAGGCGTCTTTAAACCTACTATACTTGAAATATAAGAATAAAAGATTTTACGAACAAAGGCACAGTCCAAAAGACGAGAAATTTGCAAGTATTGTCCAACGCATGACGTTATACAAAGATCATATGTGCAATAACCAATATTTTAGCCGAGTGTGCAGCTAGACTGATTCAGTAGAAATATCACGTTGTTTAGAGTCATATAACTTTAAACTCAAATCAAAGTTCGGGCAGTCGTAAAAAAAGTTTGGAAGCATTAGTGGTTTTTTGCTTTTGACAATAGTTTTTTTATGCACTTTTTAACCCCTGGAAGAAATGAATTCCACATCATTTATTTATACCCTGGGTGAGAGCTAATTTTGAAGAGCCTTTGAGTATTGCTTCTAAATTACTTGTAATAAATAGATAAATAGATTATACTTTATTAAGATTTATCGTTTTGTGTACTTTGCAATTCGTTCAATAAACTCGTGATGTCTTAGATCTGTTCTTTGTACATGCACAAAGCGAAAGTCCGATGTAGACACTCCTTTTTGGCTTTATTTTCAGCTGAGCGTGAAATAAAGACCGTAGGGTATTCCCCGCATTTGTTCTTTTTGGTAATCATCCAAGTTTTAAGTTGTTATCAAGTGTACTTGAAAACAGGAACAAAACGCCCACAAATTTGATGTGTTATCATAACTTAAAAAAAGACCTTTAGAATTTACCAATGGTTTGCTAAATAGACAATTAAACACACTCCCACGTGCGGTTAGATGACTCATGTAAAAATCATCGGAAAAGTCAAATGCAGCCTATTGCTAGCAAGAAGAAGGCTGACTCTTCAAACAGCAGAGCACTTTTAACAAGCGATAGTTTAGGAGATTTGGACAGACTTTGGACTTTGGTAAAACCCAACTTCAGTGCTCGGACTGGAGAGTTATGTGAAGCAATCCCTAACCCTACCCCCATATCTGGGTAAATTTCTCGCCAAAATTTCGTTTGGCCACTTATATCTAACATTTTATTACAAAAATAAGCTTTTCTCGGTGTGACGCTAAGTTGTGTTCCCTTTTCACTATCGTAAAATTTCACCCGCCGTAAATCCATTGGACAACAAACCCCCAACCTCCACCCCCATCGTCCTCCATGATTTCTAACAAGGTTTAAAAAAGGTTAAGCTTGGTTAGAGTGGACACATTTAGGTACTAGAGTTTTAAATATTGACGTTTTTCTGGGCCTAAACTAAAAACACCTTACGACCGTCGCAGGATAGATACAGCATCAGTTGATTATTATGGACATGAATTTAATTTAGAATCTATAATATTACGTTATTTTCTTCCTTAGCTTTCATAACGTATTAGCCTTTGGCCTAAATGCTGTAATCTTTAGGATGAGGGCGTCGAAAACGTAACACTTTTGTTCTTTCGTATATTTTCACTTTCGTTCTGTACTAAATCCATTATTTGTTTTAAAATACTAATTCAGTCTTCAATCAGAGAGTTGCTCATATACATATTGAGTTTGTTTACAATTTATAATACATCTAAAAACAATTAAAGTACAATCCCTCAATTTTAGTCTCTTTTAATCTCGTAAAAAATCTTGCATCTTAAACTAGTTTCACAAAAACTCAATTCGCAGAGGCCGGATGGAAAAAGATGATGTACCAGTTGTTTTAATAGAAGAATGTATAGTAGCTGTAATATTACTTTTCACTTACATTGGAGCTCCACGATTATTTTTTACGGATGAACGGTTTTGAACAAAGAGTCGGCTCCTTTGTAGTTTTTAATGACACACGACCAAAATTATTCAACTTTTATTTTGCTCATCGCACATTTAAATCTTCTAGTTCTTTTCGCATCTCATGCATGTCAAAAAATAGCATCGTAAACAATTTTTTCATGAACAAGACCCTTATGTTCTGGAGACAAAATTTCTTTTAGCAAACTCGTGCATTAGCCAATATCGAAAATATATTATATGCAACTAGAATTAGTAAAAAATCTCGATGTTGTTCAAGATATATGGTTTTCCAAACAAAACTGGTTAAAAACCGATAATTTTTTTATACTTTTATGTCAATAGTTTGCACGTACACGTCGATAATATATGATTTTTGAGGAATTACATAGTATTACTTTTGATCAATTTAAAAAAATGAATCGCATGTATTTTGTAAAATTTATTCCTTTGTGTTTTCGCAATGCCTTTAATGAACCTTAAGTAGCTTAAAATGACTTTGCTGTTTTGTGGACACAGACACTCCAAAGTCTTGCTAACCTTCGGTGATACAATGTACACGCTTTATTTATAAGAACAACTTTATAAGAACAACGAGGCTCAAATTTGCAAAAATTTAAGAACAATTTAAGAACAAGTTCAGGCTGAGGCTTGATAACCAGGAAAGTTTTTGTGGTAGAAAATGGTCTAAAACTTTAGCCATAAAACAAAAAAGATTTACTGTAAAGACTGCTCAAGAAAAAATGAAGGTAGTTCGCCTCTAAATTAATCCATACAATACAGTGTGTGGCGCAAGGCGTTTCATTTTCCAATACCTTGTTTTATTTTGTTTTTTCTTTAATAAAAACCGCTCATAGAAATAAGAACAATTTAAGAACAACCTAAGGCTGAAGTCGCCAAAAAAAAAAAGAACAAGTGAGCCTCAGGCAAAATTTACTGGTTGTTATAAAAAAAGCATGTAAGTCTCTTGCTAACAACAGTATATTATCAAAATAAGCAATGAACTAAAACAAAACAGTTTAAAAGCGCTTGTTTAAAGTAAAGAGCTTTAAAATATCGTGGCATCTTGTATCGTCTTTACGTTACCATTAACTCCAACAAAACAACAAAAAATACGCCTCTAAAACAAAATCCGCAAATAGCGTCATATGGCAAATGGAGTTCAAAAGTAAGGCGCGTTCAGTCAAACGCCGTGGTAAATTCGTGCCGAACTAAATTCATTGTTTAAGTTCGACTTTGGTACGGCTGTAGCACGGCGTTTGAAATCATTTAAGAATTACGTTCGACTCTGCCTTGTTGCACGACAAGCTCTGTCGTGCTACACGACTTTGGCATGGCATGATTTTAAACTGCGTGCTATTGCCGTGCCGAACTGAATAAATAAATAAATCATAACTACAATAAAAGAGGGCAAACCGGTTTCTACTGACTCAGATGCATGCGCGTAGAAAAAGTTCCTGGGTACGAGTGTGAAAAAATGGCGGCATTCAGGAGAACCCTTCCGGGTCCGCATCGGCCTGTTCCTGCAACAGGGGAATGTTTCAGAGAATGAAGAAGAGTTTTGCTCACTTGGTCTGAATAAACAACACGGATAAACATAAACCGTTCCGTCTCCAGTTGAGTTTGGTGAAAAATCAGAAGTCGATGAAGATAGCGATTCGTTGGGTGAAGACGAAAAATAGACGAGAATTTCAAGATTGAAGAACAGAAAAAAGGTGAAGAAAGGACGAAAAACAACATGAAAGGAAATTTATCTGAACGATATGATTGATATCATAGTTAGCAAGGAGCATTTTAAGAAGAAGAGTCTTATCTTTACCAATAACAAGAATTGTAGAAACATGCAGTGTTCTGTATAGAAAGATGTCGGAACGAAGTTGTGACAATGCCGCGCTACAGTCGAGCCAAATTAAATTTAGTTCGACACGACTCAGCAAAGCGTTCGAAACAGGCCTAAATGTGCCCAGACAGGAATGAAAGAAAAAAAAACATTTCCAAACAATAGTTTTTACCAGCATTTCAGTATCTTCTATGAATGTGCGAATAAATTTTGTTTTTGATCCCTAAAATTTTTGGGACTAAAAATTGAAATATAGAGTTTCCCTGCCACCTCATATCACTACCAACTGAAGAACTTCTGTAAATTGATTGATTAGCTTTTTAAATTATTGATAACAAATTCAAATTAACTCAACGGTACAATACAATGCGATACGATACTTTATTTTGTTCTTTCCAGATTAAACAAATTTTACAAGAAAAGCCAAAGCTTAAATGGCTCAGTCAGCATAATGATAGGGGACTGATGTATTTGAAAACTTGGCTAACAGATTCACAAAAATAAGCTAATCACATCCAATTAAAAATGCATGAATATGCAAATAATATTGGTTTAGAAAAGATGGTGAATAACTTATTTAGTTTCGGGGATTGAAGGTGCATAATAAATAATGAATGACGATCCAAAATTGTCATGAAATAATGTGCTATTGTATGAAATCCTTTAGGATTAATAAATAAAGAAGAAATGATAAAAGAATAATGAATTATGAGAAATTTTGGAAAATGAATAAAGACTGATTACGGATAAAAAATGGCCAGGAATAATGAATTATTGAACATAAATAGCTCACCTTCAATTAACCCCTGATACTTAGTTATTCAAAAAATGTTTCTTTATATTATTGCTATGATTTGAAATATTGAAAGAAATTGCGAAAAGTAAGGAAGCGGGAGACTGTTCCAGATAGAAGGAGCTCGAGACGCATGAAAGATGGTATTTAGCAAACACTATGTGCAAGTTAAGTCTAGAGCGGGTAAAATGATATTCAAAATAGAAGTGAAATAGTGAAGAAGGAGGAGTGAACAGTACGTATTAATGGCATAATCCACCACAAATTTTGCAGTTCTTTCTACTAATACCAACGAATGTTAATCGAAAGAAGAAAGTAGAAAATTTTGGATGTCCATAAAAACTAGAATTTTGAAAATTATCTTTCTTTATATAAACTGAAACTTTGCAGGAAGTTTTTAATTTTAGGATAATATAGGCAGATGATTTTATGTAAATTGTAATTAATAGAAAGGCAAGCCGTCTTGTAATACAAGGTTTATCATCGATGTTTCGCTTACAGGGTTTAATGTGTAGTTTGTTGTTAATCACATATAGTTCAAATGCAATGTTTCTCATTTATAATTCAGTTAGGTTTGAAAAACTTTTCAAGACATAGAAGGTTAATTAAGACAAACTCTGTATTGCATGTCAAGAGCTGCTATAAAAAGTCTGTTTCATCCTTAAAAAGTAATTAATAATTTGCCCTTGTATTCTTGACTTTGGTGCAAGACAATCTCTTTTAAGAGATCAAAAATAATTGTAAGGGGTTAAAAATAATTGTCTAGCAATGATATTATTGTTTTATTATTATTAAGTCATCCCACTTATTTTTATGTTTACAGTTGTATTTTAGCAAAAATATAGTGTCGGTACGCGTTCGGTCGGGGATAAAAAAAATTATAAAATTGACAATTTACTAATTTAGTCTTTTGCTTGAATAATATTTACGATATGTCGATATTTTTTAAAGAATAGTGTTTTTGTCTATTGTAGCTTAAATGCTGATTTTACATTGCATTACTAACATTTTCCTCCATGGCTGTAGTAATACGCCCATTTTCCACTCTCGTAGAGTTGCGAGATCAGTGCGCGATGACTATACTGATGTCTTCTCTTGAACACGTTGCGTACAAACAAAATAAGTGGGAATGGCCTCATTATTATTTCATTATTATTTTTGTTGTTATAACCGAAGTTAAACATACACATATAAAAAGGTTTAACATTGCTCACTTCTACGGCCGTGGAGCTCAAAATGTGGTCACCAGCAAATTGCAATAGATGACAAAATTAGAAATCCAGTTGGAGGTCAAATTAGCAATAGAGCATAAAACAATGTAATCTGGGCCTTAAAACAATTAAGGTACTCGTTCGCAACTAAATATGTACAGTCGTACAATACACGTGTGACCTGTTTCTATTTTTCTTCAATATAAAATCCGCTCACAGAAACATTCGTATTTGTACGTACTCATCTTCACTCACTGAACCGGAGTATTCCAACAACAACAACATGCTTTATTTGACCCATCATTAAAAATTTATATCACGAAATAAATAAATTCTATAATACAGTGTGACTAGGATGAATAAATATATGATTACACAGATAAATAAATAAATAGAATTATTTTATAATTTTTGACTTTTAGGCTGAACATTTATAGAATATAAACAGAGAAAGGGCACAGGGCATCCAAAAAACCAAGAGGGATTACCTAAGTTGGACTTCCTAGGTTATTAAATATTTAATGCAGAAAGTAATTAAGTTTGGGTCAGTTCAGGGCACACAAGAAACGTAACAGCAAAGCACTCGCAGACAGACACATCAATACAATGTATGGTAGATGGAAGATTTATTTTCTTAATTATATGAATAACACATTGCAGTTAGAAGGAGTAGATACGAGAATTAATAATGGCCGATTAGAAGATTTTTAATTTCGTTTTAAAATGTATAGGGCTGGCTGCAGCGTTTAAGTTCATGCGAAGTACGCATCTGAATCAATTCTGAACGACTAATAGAGTTCGGATATATATATATCGATCGGGTCAGTCGTTCTTCCCGCCTGGTTCAGCCGGGTATATTACGAATGTCAATGAATCGGCTTTGATTCAAATGCTGATCTTCACATAAGAAGTAAGAACAAATTGAGACTGAAGCTGCCAAAAATTTACCAGGAGCTAGTTCTTATTAAAAAAAAACATGCATTGAGTCATTCCCTTAATTCGTGTAAGGAACTCGGAAGAATTTTCTTCTCTTAGATAACAGAGCTTAGAATTACGGATTATTTTTTTATTCTTCTAATTAATTCGTTTTTGTGCAAGTTGTACTTGTTTTCCCTTCCATGAACTGTTTATAAGGTTGTTGATCATTTTGTAGTCTTTTGCTGGAGGGCATTTTCCCTAGAGAGTACAAAGCATTTTCAGAAGATTTAATTTTGACGAGTAAGATTGTTCGCGGAACAGAGATTAATATTGTTTCTGTTTGGACTTTTTTTTTTAAATATTTCCTAAACAGTCGCTTATGTTGTATGAATTTCTTAACCAGAACACCTAAAAAGGAAGCATTTTACGCCCCTCTAGATCTTTTTTTAACTGAGTTCTGGCATCCTTGCAACTCGTTTTTTAAAATATCGTTTATACATTTGAAGGCGTTTTTAACAAAACAAGATTACTGTGTGAAACAACTGAGTGGATGGTGGTGGAATTCGGATATATATTTACACCGGAATCATAATTCAGTATCAAGAGTCAGATACCGAAACTGCCATTGCAGCTGCCATAAGAACTGTAAAATGTTCATAACAGACTTGACAGAAGCTGCGACCAAAAGCAATCTAAAAACTTGCCTGGACAAATAGTAAACAGATTGAGAATAATATGAATTCATCGCCAATAACAAGACAACCAGTTTCCCAGACAGAAAGGAGTAAGCACGTGTTCTGAATACTGCGACAAACGAAACCATAAATATTTTTGTACAGTGTGTGTGACTCGTGATGTCGCAAGCTGGTTAATGTTGCATGCCCGGAAAACTTGCTACTGTAATGAGATCTTCTTTAAATCGGAGTTGATTATAAAACGTTATTTTATGTATGTTTTCTGTTTATGCTACAGCGGAGTCCAGATTTGCTCCTGTATTCATTTATTTTCATTTTTCCACGAACTTGGCAGAACATGAGAGGAAGTAAGGAAAAAGAAAGCAAAAAGAACATGCAGTGACGAGAAACCAACAGTAATTAATGGATTAAATACATTTTTTTCCAAAGTTGACGTTTCCTTACGCATGTATAAATCTTGTGTCATACATTAATTGTTGCATAGCATGGTCAAATTATAATCTTATCTGCTTTATTTTTCAGTTCTTTGAGAATGAAATTGTTGTGTTGGAGACAGCTGTTAACTCTAATATTCATCACAAGCACAATTGCAGGTACAAAAAATATAATAATTTTATCTGAGTTAACGTAACAATTCTAGTTAATCTATTAACTTGTAGTGCAATTATATGAGGGTTAAGTTTGCCATTCTGTTTAACGCCGTAGAGAACTAAAATGCTGCTAGAAATTTGTTTTAATGAGAAAACTGCCTTATATAATGTACTTACTATTTTTAAAATGTAGATATTTGGGTGCCGATAGACATATCAACAAATAATATTGCGTGATTAAGAATTTAGAAGTACCTTAGTTAATGGTTAAAAATATTCAGTTAGTTTTAAATGCTTTGTGATGAGAGCATTCTTCAATAAACGATACGCATGCTTGTGCCTGCTTTCTCGTTAAAGGAGTTAAATGATGACAAGAACTTATGTTTCGGAAGATTCATCGTCTGATAATAACTCAGAATACGAGCGTGTTTTTGTTTACGTCAATTCTTATTTATGAGTAGAACAAATAACTTTGCTATTACAACAGGTAAATTACTTGTTTAAAAAATACCAAGCAAGCACAATACACGTTTTTAATTCACTTTGTTCTGAGTAACAGATTTGGTATTGAGTGTTCTAAACCGGTAATGAATGAAAAGAAAAAAAAATTCTAACTAATCATCAAGAGAAAAAAAAGCTTATTAAGAATTCCAAAAGAAAGACCTATCAATAATTGTTTTAACAGGGTCAGATCAAGTTAATTTTTTAAAGCACTGACCCGATCAACACCATTTCACGTGAAGAGAACAAAGTTAAGATGGCATGTATCTGACGAAGGGCTCTGATGCTCTGACGAAGGGCTAACGCTCGAAACGTCAGCTTTTACAAATTCCCACGGCGATGATAAGTTGTTTATCTACGTTACTTGAAGTTTGTATCTACTCGCCGACGCATTGAATAGTTTTTTTAAAAACTATTTACTGAAAGTTTTAAGATGGCATGCATTTGTAAAGAAAAAAGGAAAATTTTGAAACCTTCATGTTTAAAAAGTATGTTTAAGTCATTTGTTAAAATATTTATTTTTAAATCCATTGTATACATAGCCTGTGTAACAAATATATTTTAAAATCTCAATCGAAAACAATCTTTGAACTGAACTTGATCTTCAGCTTTGGACTCTACACTATATGCATACATTTATTTTTCACTACAAAGTAATGAAGTCACTTGTGGTCTGATTGCGGGATAACTTTGATCACATTACCTCATTGAGACATTTTTGTCTTCACGGCGTCATCGGATCATCAGGGGACTGAAAAACGAACAAACTCGAAACTCATTCATCTCAAATGATTCAGTTCTTGATTAAAATCAGAAAATTAACAGCATTTAACAAATAAGAGATCTATTCCGATCAAGCTTTGATATATTAAACATTTTTGCAGCAAATGAATCTTAAAAGTCTAGTTCACCGGAAGCCCACAGAGACGGAAGTTTAGTGATGTTAGAGGATCCTAAGCCAACATGTTTTGTCCTGGGAGACATGCCTGCCTGAGAAATATTTTAGATGGTGATAAATAAAAATTTACTGGAACTTCATTCTCAATTAATTTGAAAGTATTTTGGATATACTTTTCAGACCAAAAACGACATTTTTCAGTAGGGGCTATTTTTGTATATTTAGCCGTGAAAATGAAACGTAAAATTAGTCATGAACATTGCCGGCCCTCGAGATACCACGCCCACAAAATCAGAAATAAACTTGAAGAAAGGAAAGTTTCTGCAGATACGAGGCTTCAAATTCGGTTACAACATAGTAAAAGGAAAGGAAAATTATTCATGTCTCTAATCTTCTAGCAATAGCCATCTTCTAGCAAAAGCCGTCTTCTAACAATAACCATTTTTTGGCATTAGCCATTTTCTAATAGCCATTTTAGAGCAATACTCATCTTCTAACAATAGCCATCTTTTGCAATAGTCATTTTCTAACAACAGCCATCTTCTAGCAATAGCTATCTTTTAGCAATAGCCATCTTCTAGCAATAGTCATCTTCTAGCAATAGTCATCTTCTTGCAATAGTCATCTTCCTGCAATAGTCATCTTCTAGTAATAGCTATCTTTTAGCAACAGCCATCTTCTAGAATTAGCCATCTTCTAGCAATAGCTATCTTTTAGCAACAGCCATCTTTTAGCAATAGTCATGGTCTTCAATAGTCATCTTCTAGTAATAGCCTTCCTCTAACAAAAGCCATTTTCTAGCACTAGCAATCTTCTAACAATAGCTATCTTTTAGCAATAACCATCTTCTAGCATTAGCCATCATCTAGTAACAGCCATCTTCTAACAATAGCTATCTTTTAGCAATAGCCATCTTCTAGCAATAGCCATATTTTAACAATATTCTTCTTAGCAACAGCAATATTCTAGCAATAGTCATCTTGTTGCAATAGTAATCTTCTAGCAATAGCCATTCTCTAACGATAGCCATTCTCTAACAATAGCCATCTTCCAACAATAGCCATTTTCTGTAATAATAGCCCTCTTTTAGCAATAGCAATTCTCTAACGATAGCCATTCTCTAACAATAGCCATCTTCTAACAATAGCCATCTTCTATTTCAATAGCCATCTTCTATTTCAATAGCCATATTCTAGCAATAGTCATCTTCTAGCAATAGCCATCTTCTAGCAATAGCCATCTTCTAACAATAGCCATCTTCTAGCAATAGCCATCTTCTAACAACGGCCATCTTCTAAGAATAGCCATCTTCTATAACAATAGCCATCTTCTAACAATAGCCATCTTCTAGCAATAGCCATCTTTTAGCAATATCCATCTTCTAGCAATAGCCATCTTCTAGCAATATCCATCTTCTATCAATAGCCATCTTCTAGCAATAGCCGTCTTTTAGCAATAGCCATCTTTTAGCAATATCCATCTTCTATCAATAGCCATCTTCTAGCAATAGCCATCTTTTAGCAATATCCATCTTGTAGCAATAGCCATCTTGTAGCAATAGCCATCTACTAGCAATAGTTACCTTCTAGCAATAGCCATCTTATAGCAATGGCCATCATACTAATCGGTGAGACGAACCAGAACTTGGCATAGAGGCTGATTATCATGAGGAAGAAGAAACAGAGAGCCGGAGAAAAACCATCAGAGTCGGGTAGAGATCAGCAAAATCTCATCCCACATGTACATGCGAAGCCGGGGCTCAAATCCGGTCCTTAGCGGTGGGATGTGTAAGTAATAACCACTCCTGCGTCCATAATTTCCCTAAAGAATTATTTGCCACAGTAGGTTGAAATAGATTGCAATTCGCGTTTTCAGGTCCTGTCAAAATTGTGCAGCCATATCCTCGGAATGTCTTTGAATTAGAAGGTACACCTGCTTCAGTCACGTGCGTTGCTGATGGAGGCCCGGACATGGTTCAGTTTGTGAGAAGAAACGACGCAGGAAATTTTTTGAAATTAAACAATGATAGCAGAGTTTATACAGTTGTTAAAGCGCATGGAGGTTAGTGTAAATATAAGAGTGCGTTCCTTTTGTAAAATTTAAATCCGGGTTGGCAAATCTGGATCGTACGGATTTCTGGAAAAAATGGATTGGTATATGGAGCGCAGAAAATCTCAATGCTGATTAATTCATATTATAGTGCGGTATAAATGTGATAAATACAAGATTATTATTAATCTTGGAAAAGTTGAAACATTCTCAGCGGTCCGGTTCGATATTTAAAGAAGTGGCGCTTGAGGCAACACGTAGCAGCAATTCGTGGAGTCCCCGACTACTACTCGTGACGGGATTGGCAAGAGAGATTTTGAACAACCTTCTTTTAGCAGCTTATCTTTGTCTCAGTTGGGAGAGCCATGATAACTCAACCTCGTTACCAGGGCTTTTCGGTCTATCTTCGACTTGGAAACGAGTTTGACTGACAGATCTGTTCCAGATGTCTTGCTTCTCATTCCTATTGGGAAATTTTCTCTTTTACCCTTTTTGGCTGAATTTCTTTTCAAGAACTAACAATCGGAAAGAATTTATTGTAGTATTTTTAAAGTATTCTCGATTATGGAATAAACGTCCACCCAACTTCAACCCCCCACTCATTCCCCCCTCCCTCTACCAAAATGTATTAGAACTCGCTTCTTAGTTTTCATACAGAGTGTGAATATTATAAGTTACTTAAATGAAAAGATGCGTTTGTTTAAATAGCTTCATTGCATTCCTTGATTGGTTGCGTATGAATCATGAATCAAACCTATTGACCCCCTCTCCCCCCCCCCCCTTCTGCCACACCCTTTCCCCTGCCTTATCAAGGTTTTTTAAACAATAGGTAATTCTTCACCTTTAATATTTCTTGATAACCTTTTAAACACTTCCTGTTTTTGAAGGTCGAACAGTATTTACTCTTTACTTTGAGACGCTCATGATATCTGATGACAGTGCCGATAGAAGATACGAGTGTTGGGCTCACCAACCTGGAGATAAAGACGATTACTGGCGAGGGTCGGCAAAACACGGATTCAGCATTAATGTGATTAGCAGTAAGTACAGGAAAGTCTTCTGACCTGCTCACCCAAGCAGGACTCCGAAGGGAATACTCTTATTTATTATACGATACGCTCACAAAACCGTGCAATAACCCCAATGGTCAACGACGACTATCACACAATATTGGACATTTTGAGACCCAGCTTGGCAGCCAAACCGCCTAATAATGTGCTAGTCAATTCCAGCCGCGAGCATAACCCCCCCAACCCCGGGCAAACCCCGGGCATTTGATATAAGATGAGTCCCGCAGGGCTGGGCATTTGTCAGTTAATGGTGTTCCGGCCCCCCGGGCATTTGCAAACAACAAAAATCTTGCCTCGTAGCAT
>JAODFW021254767.1:0-23651 GCA_027575235.2 Palythoa mutuki | reverse complement strand
AAGAATAAATCTCTCGAGTTTTTTGTCATGGTCATTTTTACTCAGAGAAACTTTGGCCCCTTGTCTTCAATTCAGTTTGTACACGCCTACGTTCGCCTACGTAGGACCTAATTTACAGATGAATTCTGGGATCGTATAAACGTTGAGTTTGATTATTACTTGAACTACTTGAACTACTTGACTTCTGATACTGTGAATAAGGAATGTGGAAGGAGGCTTTAGATCAGCTTGGAATAAGGAATGTGGAAGGAGGCTTTAGATCAGGTCAGAAAGAAAAACTATTAGTATGTTGTACACTGCCGGGACTTTGATACGACAACGGAGTGAACGCATGTCATCAACAATGTCTTCTATGCAAACCACAAATCATACCGACGGTATTTTAAGAACCGAATAGTGTTTGCCAGTGTTGAACGCTTCAGTATATTTAGCTTGGTAAGTACGTATTTCCAGCTTCATTATTTAAGTTTATTTTCTCTCCTTGTACTATGTACAATTAAATTTTGCAAATGTTTAGTGGTTCTATATTAATCTCGTATGCATGTAGTAAAGGAATGTCATGGTAAGCCCTGTCGTATTTTTTTATTTTACGCCAAATGAAAGAGAATTCGCTTCTAAACAGCTTTGAATCGGGGTTTGTAAAGCCTTTGGATTTTGTTTTTGTTTATTCTAAATGAATGTCCAACTGAGAATCAGCATTACTTTAACTAATATTCCAACTTACAACCGAAAAATTTTGTGCTGAAATCAATTTCATTTATTTTTTTCTAAAATATGAATTGCTCATGGCATGCAATCGGGACGGGGTACTCTTCAAACACAATCTATATTTACAGTTTAGAAAATCTTGTATTTATATGTTACTTCAGTTTAGAAAAGGTACAAGAGTCCAGTGGCTATTCTCATGTTTGGACACAATTTCAGTGTTGGAAAAATCCATTTGCCACTGGTCAGGTGTTAACTTGCAAATTGCTCTAAAATCACTTCTCAAATTAATACAAATTACGGGTGGGTTTTTCAATTGTTTTTCTAACACTGAAGTTACGTCTCACTGTTACATATTGTGCATAAAACTAGTTTTATTACAATGAAACAAAGTGTTTTGCACTGTAACAGTAATAATGTTTATGAAAATTTGATTTCCTGTATCCTTGAAAAATATTCAGTATGCATTCCATTGCAATTTCATCCATGTGCTACATGTATCTATTACTACTAAATGAAATAACAATCAACTCTAAATAAAAACATCTGTTTATAAGACAGCTAAAGCATGGCTTCCACCAGTTGCTTCTGCGGCTCCAGTTGTTACCTTTGCCAAACAATAAAACACATTTCAGAGTTTGTACTTTAATCACACATTAAAATTGATTTTTCTTCATTTAGTGATGATATAGCCTTTATTCTTGACAATGTCTTTTGAGTTGCATTTAGTTTCTTTCAAAGTTATATTGTCAACTCTTAATACTACAGGCTGCAAGTGAACTTGTTGAATTGAACTACTCGTGACAAAAAACTTGATGTTGGCTATATTACAAAATAGTATGTAGGCCACAGTTTTACAAGTTTTCAGATTTCTTTAACAAACAAGTTTGGAATGAAAGAGGTGACAAAATTAATTTTTTTCTACCTCCTGAGATTTTTCACTCTGTTTTCATATTTTTTTTCTTGCAATTTTGTTTGCACATAAAAAAGAAAGGCAAAAAACTTAAAGAATTGAATACATGTTTTTTCCACAGTCTGGAAATTTAAGTGAGTTCAGTCAGTAAACCTAAAAATTAAAAAGAAAACTCTGGCCTTATAAAAAACAGTGCTACTCCTCATTTTCCTAAACTGGTTTGAGAATTAAGCAAAACAGTAAATATTCTTCTTCTATGGTTTAAGTTTCAGCAAAGGTGGTTTAAAACTGGCACCATTTTTTATTGTTTGTGAGGTTCAGCCCACATATGTTCATTTGCAGCATTTTCATCACATCATATCATATCTTAATACCAATCATAATTTCGTTGGTTACTTGTACAGTGTAATATGCCAGTGCTTCAGCAGTTCTCTTGCTCGAATGTATTGCTTGTACTTTTGGTGCATTTGTGGATAGGACTGCAATTCCTTCACTGTAGGATCAGAACAGTTGTGTTTCAAGAAGTATTCCTCTTCCCATTGTTTAATTGCCCTTTTAAGCTGTTCATGTCTACAGAGCACTTGGTGCTGAATTGCTGCCAAGTCATTTTCATATCTTTGAATAAGATCCTTGCTGTTTGGTCTCCTGTGCAGTTCATCTCTCAAATGGTCTTTATTTGTATTGCCTAGTACATAAGACACATGCTTTGCAATGTTTGTTTGTAGCTGCTGTGGATGTTTATCTTGTTTCTCCTTGGGGTGTAGTTGATTGTTGCTAAGTGCTATCGGTTGTTACATTTCAGTGTCTTGTTGCACAGCTGGTGATACAGCTGGTGATGCTTCATGGTTGTTTGACACAGGCAATGTTGGGTTGCCATCATTGTCATATACACGAATTTTTGAATGTGGTATACTCACTTTCTTTTCAATGCAGTCATCCCAGCAGCATTTCTGACACTGTTTCTCTTTCTCTTCATTCGATGAACGAAAATGATGTAGCAGTGGTCCTGATATGTGGAGATCTGCCTCCCTATCGCTATCGCTAAATTCAACTCCGCTTTCTGTCATGGTCCACCAAACACCCTCACCAGGAAGTAAAAAGTCTCCAAGGCGTTGCAAATGAGCCTGATAGTCACTTCTGTGATGTTGCATAAAGTCTTTGCTAAAGGTGGTGTTTGGAAATTCTGGTAGTGATCGTGAGGCCTCCGAGACTCGTGACTGTTGTCTCCTCACCGTGGCTCCCTTAACATTTAGCTTACATTCAGCCTGGTACCGAATGATGCTGTTTCCCACTATCTCTCCTGGGCGGCGACTGCTGGTTTGCCTGCTGATATTTGTTAGTGCATTCAAAGTTCTTTCTTCATCCTCAGTGTTGATAGTTGACAAAGAAACTATTCTTGCCAAGGCAGGAGTGTGGCAGCTTAGACTGTGGAAATATTTTCCATAGAACTTGCGTGCTGTGAGCTTTTTTGGTACTCCAACCACTTCTTTACAAAGAATTGAGTGCAAAAATGTGATGTTGTATAGTCGTAGGACTAACCTTCGGCAGCGTGTCTCTGGTGGAAGGTAAAGCAGATGACTGATTTCAGTCAAGGTGTCAAGCAGTAATTGGACTTTCGGCCTTACTTTCCCCCGTAGCACAGAACAGGTGTCACTGCTAGTAACCGATAATCAGAACCACGCATTTGAACCTTTGACTTGTTTGCATTGTCAATGTGTTCATTAAAAGCAATTTTTTCATCTTCTGTTAAGTGTTATGGAAGTTCCGTTATGTTTTTTATGTGTTCTTTAATGTCATGAAGTGGTTCTGAACAGGCAATTTCATAATTCTCCAAGTTGAGGTCTGCAAGTTTTGCCTCCTGACTGCCAAACAACAATGCAGGCACTCTCTGATTTCCCCCAAGCTCTTCCCTTAGCCTTGATTCTAGCACCGGTTTGGTTCCTGTTGAGTTTAATTTTCGAGCTTTTAGCTCTCTTGTCAGCTCATTTGTACTCATACCATGGAATGGTTTGAGCCCACCATTTCTACTTTCTCTTCCAGCAGGGCCAGCAAGCACTTTCTGTCTGCGATACTCAACTGTTTGATGCTGTGCCATAAAGCAATATGCTAGGTCGCTCCATCTTGTAGGCACAGCATCGCAGCTTCCACAGCCTCCACTCTTGCCACCTTTCATCTCGCCTGACTCAAACTGTTGCTCAGGACCATCTCCCTTGAAGAATCGCATGATGTCTCTAACTTCATTCCTTTTCTCAGTTGGAATCTTGACTTTCATTTCTGCTAGGTCTTCTTGGCGTGTTTCTGAATAGGCAATCTTCTCTGCCTCAGATGAAGTGCATCTGCCAAGGATATAGATATGGGGTGTTTCCACAACATTGTGAACATCAACTTTTCCCTTTCCTGCTGCTTCCATCTCATCAGATGTTAGGTAGAACGCGGGGTCATACATAGCTGCAACCATAATAAGGTGATGGCCGTGGTTGAGGATACATGAGTTATCAAGCCAAACCATTAAATGACGAGTGCACTCAATTTCACAGAGTTTTGCCCTTAGTGCTTCCATGTTATTATTATTAGGTTCATCCTCTCCCAGTTCTTGAAGGCAGTTCCTAATTTGATCTTCACTCAGATGAGCATCGTGTGAATCATCATGGTCTCTCATCAGTCCAAGTGCTTGATGTTTCTGGAGTAGGCGCTTTCTAATTTCCATCAAAGGGATTTTTCTTCCACTGACTGTGAAGCATTCTGGCTTAAGGGTTCCATCTTCCTTTACTACAAACTTTGTATACTTTCGTGGAACAATTAATTCACCAAGTACATATTTTCCACTCTCAATCTTCATTTTTATCTCCTTACGGAGTTGAACATTTAATGGTGGAAGTGGCATTGTTGTTTCTGATCCTCCAGTTCTGATTATTTTCCGCCGTGGCTTGGGGGGAACATCAGTGTGTCTGTGTTGTTTGAACTTTAACACATCAATGTTGTGGTCGAGAAGAAATTCTTTTACTGTGGCACCAGCATTTGGGTCATAATCAGGGCCAGGTTTTGTAACCTGATATGTCCTTGCCAGATCACTGCAATTGATCTGCATAAAATGACAGATTTATTGCACTTATTTAAAAATTCTACTTGAACTGCAAATCGAGATCAGGTTTTCAGTTCAGATATAGACTAAGCAATTGGAGGCTTTCTTATTTCAGTTTGAAAGTTTTAACAAATTCTTGCCCACAACCATACGTTGCAACTATATATATAGAGATTATTTCATGGAAAGTGCGACGTGCAGGATTTTATTCACAAGTTGTTTGTATCATAAAATGAACGAGCGAGATACTATATGAGCGAGTGAGTTTATGATACAAACAACTCGTGATTAAATCCCGTACAAAGCACTTTCCATGCTATAATTTGTTTATATTTTTATATCTTGATCATGAAAGTTGAAAAATTAAAACTAAGAACTCAATATTAAATAACCATTTACTGGCCATGTGCACATGCAAAATTAACACCTTACATTAGAACACTTAAAAAACATCCCGGTTTATCATCAGTGTGTGCACTGATGTTTGCCAGCTCATGGACATTTTTTACTTTTTAAAATTAAATAAAAGAAATATATGACTAAAAATTCGAGAAATGTTTTCCCTGTTGCAAAGCAATGAACAGAGGGACAAACAATTTGGCCGGCAGCATATTGCAACATTTGAGTCCCTTTTATACATGCGAGCTCATTGGATTGTTTCGAAACAATTGTAATATGGACTATATCATAATTTAGTTTGGCAGTTATTGGTATAGATTTACTCCGGTATCCAAACTGACTTGTTAGTCCACAAAATTGTTAAACCAAAAATAGTGCCTGACCTCACTGAATTTTGAGAAAATTTTGATGACAAACCAGGATATTTTTTAAGTGGCCTTATGGAATTTTAAGCTGGTAAAAAACATACCATGAAAACAAAGATGCCATATTGAAAGTGCCTATTAAGAAAGAAATGGAACTTTTTATTTACATAAGACACTGTTTTTTTTAAAAAAATATTATATATATTTATATATAATTTTTTTTGTATAAAACTGAAGACAAAAATGTACAGATCTGTGAATGTCAAAAGAAGTGCATTTCATTTCATTTGATTGTGGATTAACATAAAACAAAAACATTTTTTTAAAAATTTACCTATTGCATACACAAAATGTACAATTCGCCTACGTATTGTCAGCTTAAAAAAATCATTGCTTCAAATGTCATTTTTATGTATAACCACGAAAATACATTTTTAGTCAATTTGTTTGTTTACAAAAGCTGATTTTGATATTACTGGAACTGAAGAAAACCAAAGTTTAGTATTATTCTGTAGCCATTTTATTCAGCACAAATTTGTACTAAAGAAATTGGTATTATTAAAATTATTGTTTAAGACTTTTTTTGTCATAGTTATCAATGATTTTGACTAGTAAGTGATATCGTGCGAGTAGATGGAAGAAAAGGATTTTATATTAAACAGCAGTCTTTTTACACCTAACAACAACAACTACAATTATATGTTTGTGTCTACAGTTATATTTTTTTGATTTTAAACAATTAAAGAATACTACATACTGGCCCCAATCAATAATTTAAAAGCTACAATGTGCTAGAACCACTAAATAGATAATTTAACTCTTTATGAAGAGGTTCTAGACAATTAATTTACAAAAGGGAATGTAATTGACATGAAAACCATTTTCTTGTTTGGTGGTTTTTCATTGTAATGTGATATTCAGAGAGAAAATCTGTGCTGAATAAATACACACTTTTTTATTAGAACCAGCAAATTTTGCCGAGGCTCATTGTTCTTTATTTTTTGGTGATTTCAGCCTCAATTTGTTCTTAATTTGTTCACATTTTTGTGAACGGTTTTTAATGAAGAAAAAAGAAAATAAAAAAAGTTATTGGAAAATGAAACGCCTTGCGCCACACATAAATTTCGTGGTGCTTTCATTTCCATGTCGCTGACAGGTCTCTCTTGTTCTTTCTTTTGCTCTTTTTAGCGCAACTCGGGCAAAACCACAATTGAAGGCTTCAGCCATGTCGGCATATTTACAGAATTAACAAATTTCAAGACTACGTGCAAAAATCGAAGTGCAAAGTATAAATTTGAAACAAGGAATAAAATTGAAGTATTTACAAGTTAAAAAATCTAGCGTGTTTTTGTTCTCTGCTTTTAAAAGGACTTCTACGGCTACGAACTGTTGCAAATGCAAATAATCACAAAAGATGGTCACTTTAGATCTTAAGTAAATGTTTCTATTGTTATTCTAAATTGAGCAGTTTTGTGTTTTCCTACATGACATCCAAACAATAAGTGTTACCTGTCATTGTTGTATAATGAAAACTAAAAAAGAAAAGGACGCGTGATGGACATGATCATAAAACAGTTGAACCAGTCAAAGAAATTTTTCAGTAAACTTCTTATTGCTTTCATAAAAGAAAATACTTTTCGGACAAAAATACTACATCATGCCGTTCTGGTTCAGATAGATAAACAAGTAAAGGAAGAATTTTTCATTGATACTTTTTAAAGTCGACATTTACTTTTATTGCCAATGATTACAAAACATTACACCAGCGAAAGTGGCTATGTAAACTTTTTTAAAAAAACAGGTTAACCTTCATGCGAAGAATCAATTGCATAAACTAAAAATCACATTGGTTAATTCTACCGGCTTACTGCGTTGAGTGAAGGGAATTATTGCTATACAAGACGTTTGCTTTCGTCTTTGAGTGAGAGGTTTTATTTTCGTTTCCCTGTCAGCGAAGTGAAAGATAAATGATAAATGGAGACGAAAACAACGAAGTGAACCATAAATAAGAACTACAAAGCGTTTTTAAAGTAGAATAAATTGTGGCAGTAAAAAAAAGTTGGGCTTTGTCGGCGATTTATTGAAATATTTTTAAAAGTAGCGCGTTCACACGTCGGGATTAGCGCTGCACAAATAATTTCCATAATAACAATAGACCACTTCCGTAACGGATTAGTTCAAAGCAGAGCTCCGAAAGGTAAGTAGTTGGCAATTAATATACGAAGTTTCTGCGAACAACAATCGGAGACTGTCGTAAGGTAGAAGCAGAGAAACCTAAAAAACCGCTCTGCAGGCAAAGAAAATTAACACAAATCCCTTCCATTTTGGTAAAATATGAAAGATATAAATGTGGTCTAACACTATCAGACCGGACTTCACGGTTCCGAGGTTTCATGGTGGAGTTATTTGAGTTGAAAACTGCAATTTTGCGAACTTATAACTTTGAACTCCAATAATTTTAAAGAAATTTGTCCTGGACATGAAGTCCGGCTTGTTTCACTAATTTCGGACCGTGGACAATCAAACCAACACAATTTGGGGTAGTGTAGTGCGAAAAATCTTTGCCTGCGGAGCGATCAGAAATAACAACCAAATTTGGCATGAAAATCGTAAAATTAGGGCCTTTAAAAACGGGGGAAAAATTAATTTGCTATTGCACGATGTAGAGTTTATTTAGCTGAACATTTTGGTACCAAGATGAAAGAAATCGGTCAAGGAACAGCCGAGTAATTGCTAAAAAACTGATTTTGAGGAGAGCACCGACCATGACCCATGCCTTAATTGACCTTAGTATACCCACTGACTTGGCGTTCTGCCATCTTGCTAACTGATCTTTTCTGATAAAATTCACCTATTTATTCTAAAATAGCGGATCGAAATGCAACAAATCAAAATTCTCCTTCAAAATGTGACCAATAACAACTCTCCCTTTTAAACAATTGGAAAAAAACACTGTACAAAAGAGGACGTCCAGGGAAACTTACCCTTTTCACATCCGATCTGATTGGTCGAAATCACAGAGATCCGATTGGTGAATTAGCAACTTCAGAAAACAACCATTAGAAAAGCGTTGAAAGGAAAACTGATCCTTTTCCACACAAGAAAAATAGGGTGCTTGAGGCAGACTGTCAAAAGGGGTCTTAAATGGTTTATGTAATCCTTTATTGCAAGCAATCGTAATGCAGAAAAACCTAAAAGAACAAAGTTTTTGTCTCTAGAATTATTTTTGATATTTTTTTAGCCGAAAATAATTATAAGCCATATTCTCAAAAATGACACGTTTTCCCCCAAGTGTTTATTGTTTTACCACGTATTGAAGTCAAAAACGCTGTTTCAGTTTTCTTTTTAATTGCTTTATTGCTTAGTTATGATTTTTTGAAGTTTAAGTTGCGAAATTTAGCGAATTTTTAGACACAAAACCTTTTAACTCAAGAAGCAAACATTTATACAAAAAACTGAGACACCGTTTTGGACTTCAGGTGGTTCCCTAACAGTGTTCCAATTTTCAGCCGAATCGATAAAATATCAAGGGAGAATAAACGCTTTGAAATCATGAATTTTCGTTGAAAATTAAACTCGAGAAAAAGCGAGTTTTCTATCCAGCAGAAATCTTATCTGTGTTTGTGGTTCACACCCCCATCACCTTCTGGCCAATAATTGTTAGGCAAGTAATCTGAGCTACATCAATAAATGTCAAACTCTCTAAATATATTTTCGCAGTTCTTATAATACTGTATGAATTACTTTTTGCGCCGAAGAAAATTGCTGGACTTTCTGTTCTGGTGTTTCTTAGCTTTGTATTTTCAAAACATACCAAAATCAAAATCTACCAGCAAAAGCAAAAGCAAGGTGAGAAATCCGAGCCGCCGTCGCAACTGTCTGTTTTTTAATTTTTCGATAGCTTGCTCCTTCGCCCCAATTTTCTGCTTGTGTATAATACGATCCACGATCGCTTTCCGCAAGAGACTTCTTCCTATCCTTTTCGAAAGCCTTTTTCGAATTGCTTCTTCTCTGCTGTTTGCTTGAGCGGCAAAACGGATTCGGTTTTTGTGATGGCATTCACAACAAATACTTTTTATATCGATTAAAAATTGAAACTATATACAATTAAAAACTATTTATTTACAGGTAAAAATCGAAAAAATATTTACACTAAACCGCAAAATTTAGGGGCTAAAACTGTAGAAATATTTCCTTGGACCCGCCACGTGCAACTCTTTATTTTGTAGTGTCTCTTGTCACGCTTGTGACAACAGCGGAATGACGTAACTTGCTTGAATAATTATTTAATTTGTTTTGAAAGATTCTGTCAACATTTTCACACCTCGTCTCAGTTAGCCAAAAATACGTTTCTTGCTATAATTCGAGAACTAAATTAGATTTTAACACAGAGTTTTCAAATACCAAAAGATATTTTCCTAACAAATTTTAAAAAAATTGGTCAAAAAGTATCCTGTGTATCCTTAACTTTCGTTTTCATGGGACCGGTTATTTTTTGATCGTACTCAGAGCCCGCGATTTTTGTCAGCAATTTTACCACGTGAACATGCGCAGATTGCAGTTGTGCAGCCAGGTAGTCGAGTAACCTCAGAAACCGTGTGTACACGGTACCAACCATTTTTTTCACGGCACCGGACACAAAATTGACCGCGCGATTTTATAGGACAAAAATTGTTACGGCTAGCCGGTCAAATATTTGCAAGGTTTGGCTGCTTCTGTGTAAACAAAATGCCTAAATGTGAAATTTTTGACTGGTCACAACTTTGACCGGTACCGTGTAAACGTAGCCTCAATGTCGTACATAACTTCACCAGCACTTTGACGTTTTGAAATTTTTGTTATCGCGATTAGTTGGAAGGAATGCAGCTTGCTACGTTGAATATTTATAGAAAAAAGTCAATGCAAACAGAACGGGCCTCTTAGACTTAGAATTACTGCATTACCACAATCACCCTTCATAGCCTGTAAATTCAGACTCGTGCAGAGTAAAGACTACAGCAGAGTCTCTTGTTTATATACTAATTCAGCAAAAAACACTTAAAAATCAAATGAAAACAACAGTAAATGTCAAGCAATCTGTTATATTTTACACTTGGTCAGTTTTTACATAACACCATAAACAAGAACCGTGTCAAATGAGAAAAAGAAATAACAAAAATATAAAAAAAATGTAATGATATAAAATATATAAATATATAAAAAATATAGCAAAACACTTATACACTTTACGAAAATCAATAAACTTCAATTTAAGTAAAAATTAAAATTCACAACTTTTTTAGGTTCTGGAACAGCAGCAAAAGATTCTAAAACTTGGTTTTGTAAAAACATGAAAGTATTGCAGGCTTTCTTAGGATACTGCAACTTAAGAATATAAAACAAAAAAAGGAGGCTGGAAATTCATTGAATTACATCAGAGATATCCATCAATTTTGTGCTTTCAGCTCCAATATAAATATTGATCGGTACTGGCAATGCACCAACAAATACAAGTTTAGGAAGCTTTCTAGGTGTTGGATTCCCTCTTCTTCAGTCCCAACCTAAAAAAGTAGAAAGATAATGAATTGGTATAAGCTGGGTTCTGATATCTTCATTTACAGAAATTAATATATGTTTGAAGTAATAAATCTACGTAGAAATACTTTGAAGCCAGGTACAACAATAGATTATTTTCTGTGATCAAAAAATTCTGGCTTTGACTTTGTGTAGAGGGTGTCTACAGATCATTGCTCTAATCAAAAGAAAGATGAAGCTTAACTCAACCGTACTTCAGCCAATCACAAGCCTTGTTTAATTCTGTGACCTCTACACAAAGTAATAGCCAAAGTCAGGACTGTTCTTGATAATAGTGACTAACATGGCAGAAGTTATCATCACAGTTAAGTGACAAATCTCTGTCACTAATGACCAATCTTTCAATTAAGATGTGTAGTTATTGCTTTTTTGTATGATATGGTAAGTTCTTATTTGTTTCTAGTCCACCCACTTCTTTGAAGAAAATATAATATATAATCTTTCTGGAAAAATTCGAATCGAGTTTTATGTTTTAGTTTAATAGACCTTTCTAGCTTAGAAAGTCGTTGAAATTTTTTCAATATCACATTTAGTTCTCGAGATATTCATGTTTGAATGTTTAAATTTGATGATGTCATAAGTTTATTCCTTGACCTTTTAGTATTAAAAGTATTCTTTTTTGCAAACAATTTCAAGTTCTTGCCAATGGAAGCTGGCAAGTTGATTCACGATAAATGTCATATTCTAAAAGCATGTCTCTCTACATTCACCTTGCCCACTTTCATCGGCATTTCTTTGAAATTGTTTCCAAAAAAACAATACTTAAATTGTTTCTGAAAAAAGTCAACGAAGACAACTAGTTATGATATCATCAAATTAAATATTCAAAAATATCTGGAGCACTAAATGTGATATTGAAAAAATTTCAATGCCATCCTTTCAGTTTTAGAAAAGTCTTCCGTAAAAGAATTTTAAAACAATATACCATACCAATATAGCGTTCCTTTATTCTCTTATCAGTCTCCTGTTGTTCCACCGCCTCCTCCTCCTCCTTCTGCTTCTTCTTCTTCATCTTTGATTTTTTGTTGTGAGAATGAAGGTCAACCGCTTTCTTGACATGAACCTGACCATTTTCAGCTTTCGTTTGACAGTTCTTTTCTTTTCATCTGGGCGAGACTTTGGGGTAACAGGTAACAGTGTCAAGCCAGATCATAATGAGTCAAAGACTGTTACAAAATGTTCGCATGACTCGGCTGCTGCATCCGTCAAGTTTCTGGAAAAACTGTGGGCTTTGCCATCAAACTGTCTTAAATCCAACACGAAGGTTGAAACTCCCTCCACGCGGACCAAATTGTTGCAGGTAATCTAAAAATAACGCATAAAGCCCCAATTTGTTTTTAAATGCTGGCCGCTGTGCAGTAATGACGTCATAACTCAGATAAACAAACCAGCTAGCGTGTAATCGTGTGACAGCTAACCCAATGTTTTAAACACGCCATATTGTTTGAAATTTAACGAGAAATTCGCGATTAATCTTTACAAAATCTCGTTCAGAAGGTTGGTTGTGAAAACTGAAGCTGTTTCACTGTCGGTGTTTCCATGTCTTGTGGTCCTGTGTCTCTCATATCCCCCTTAGGTTTTGTATTTTTTCCCACATTCACAAACGATATTATATACATCTGTGCCTAAAAAAGAGAAAAACAATGAATTAAGTATATAATACTGTATATAATAATATGAAAAGTTAGCAATTGTATAGACGACAAGTTATTTGTAACGAAGGGTTGGTCAAACATCGTTCGTGATTTTGAGATCACTGTGGTCATTTTTTTCTTCAGTTTACTTTTTAGTTGATTGTTAAATGTAATGAGACTAAATGATTACCAAAGATCGAGACATTTCATGCTGGCTCAAGAAATACCCAGTAAGTCATCTTGTATAGTCTCATCTTCTAAAACATCCAAAATAGCTTCTACATCATCGCCAAACATGACAAATGTGTCTGTCTCGTCCGCCATGTGTGCCGGGTCATAGTCACGTGGTGTTCTCGTTCAACCTCAAGCGGGAAACAAAAGGCAGGTCCTTTGAAGTTTGCCGGGTTTCATAACCAGTCTCCCCTCTACTAACTATAAGCAAAGTGTTGCTGTTGGAAAGTTACCACTGAGCTGCAGCAGTTTCTTAAATAGATACGATGATAGTATGTACTGATCTTGGACTAGCAACTTTTATAAAGCATTTAAAGTGGTGAGATTGCTTTAATAGTTATAGTGCATTTACAGCTATTCAAAGCTTTTGAAAAATTATAATAACAAATGATAATAAAGGAATTTCGATGCTGTTTTCAATTTTCACTCTCCTGTCAATTGATTATCTCTGATAACTTTGACAAGAATACCGGTAAGTTTTTTTCTTTGAAAAAAATAAAGACTATCATTATCAAAGCCATTGCAACATTGAAAATAGCAAACATGTAAGAATACATATATGTTATTTATCAGCTGGGAGGTCCGTATAGGTAAAAACTGTGACCGAGGTCTTGAATATGCTGGCCGAAGGCCGAGGTCAGCATATTCAAGACCAAGGTTACAGTTTTTACCTATACGGACCGACCTTAAGCCGTAAATAACGTATTTATTTTTTTCGGATGAGCCCAAACAGCACTGTAAGACAACGATGCCGCGGGGGACCGGTCGCACGGCTTGAAGAACTCAATGCATGAAACATTACTGCACATATATAGCTAACAAATCATACATTTTATTAAAGTCATAACTGTTTAGTTTTGATACAAACAAAACTGCATTTCGCTAGCCAAACATTGTGCTGGTAAATGGCTTCAACTGTCAATCACTACAGTTCTTGCATATAAATGGCTTCAAGTGTTAATCAACAAAAAATGCCATGATCACACCACCTCGTGATGTAAGAGAATCGTTTGATTTAATATGGATCGAAGAGTTCTAGATCAAGAAGCAGATAAAAATCCTGAATTATCATCAAATTTACAATAACAATAGCATCGATCATTGAAGCCGAAAATGTTTTTCAAGCTCTAAAGTTCCTTAGTCGGAATCAGAGTCATCATCTAGGATAATTTGGTGCCTTTTGGTCTTTGTTTCACCGAACATGCTGTCAGAGCTGCCTGGTGTGAAACTGAATGTACAGCCTTCGATTTTTCCGATATTTGCACCAGCAAAAATAGCCATCATGGAAGTAACAGCTGATCGGCCAGTATCTTGCATTTGAGGAGCACTTGCAGAGGTTGTAGAGATGCTGTTTGGTTGGCAAGAGACTTCGTTTATAGGATCCTGACTTTGTACGCTACAACTCAAAACAAATGACATTTTGCGTTGATGTTGGAGAGATGCTGACTCGTACGCGTCGAGACTTTTCAAATTCTTATGGCCACTGTGTTGTGCAACATAATTTGCTGGTAATTCGGCATCCAGGAGTCGACCAATTGAAGTTTTTTGGACAGTGTGGTTCGTCAGGTTTCCTTGTAAGCCGCTTTGCTTGGCTGCTGGCAATGAATCCTGTAATCTGATTGGTTCTCAGCCCAGTACATATTTTCCTATCTCTTCCCCCGGTCACAGTAACACTTTCGTGAGTTGGATTCAGAGAGGAAAAGAGAAAGGCTTAGGGGCGGTCCATATAGTGAAACACTGTGACCTTGGGCAGAATACTCAAGACCTCGGTCACAGTTTTTCACTACCTCCCAGCCAGTAAATAATGTATATAATTTGTACGGACAATGTAATTCGCTATTCAAAACTTTTGAAATCAAAAAATAAAAATCAATATGAAATAATATTAAAACAAATTATAATTCAACAATAATTTTAAAGTGAAAGTATGCGATGCTATTGCTCAGAATCGATCATGTGATACTCACTCCCAGAGCAAATATCAGCCAATAAGATCAGGGCAAATATTGCACTGCTTGCAGTTACTCGAAAGAGCAACTTGATTACACAACAACGATAAATGTTAGTATTTGAATCAAAGTGCTGTAATCGAATCTAGGAATATGGCACTATATTCCTCGTCAAATTTCATGCCGGGTAAAAATATCGAATTGTAGACTAGACCACATTGAGCATAGTAAAAATATTTTGATCGTTTATGAGGACAGGAAAGAAAGCTTTCAAAACATCGATCAAAGAGCTCTCAAATTTTACATGTAATACAGTGTCTTTCTGTATAAGACCGCCTAACATCCAAATATTTGAGAAACACTTTGTTTTCTGTGTGCGTAATGAGTTACAAGCACGAAGCTCATCCATAAGAAGCAAGGATGAGGGACGCATAATATGATCTTGCTGAGGTACAGTCCGTGGTGATGTTTCTTAAAAATCCGAGACCTATGTGTTTCGCCTTTTGATAAAACAAACACGTCCAAGAGAGAAAATGTCGCTTTCCTCTGAACATGTACTACCCTGAAGAACTTCTGGCGCAATATGTCTGTAGGTCTGCGTGTACTCACGTGAACACGCTTTGCCCGAATCAATAATGATAACTCTCTTGTTTTAAGCGAAGCTGACGCAATCATTCTAGTAGGATTGCAATCACTGCGAAATGTCAGCAGATGATACAGTCGCATGGCAACAAGTTTCGCAGTTTTGCCAAAGGGTCGAGCAGCTGTTTGCAGTCTCTTTTTCCTCTCGTTTTACATGAGGATTTAAGAGATCTCTGCTCGCAGGGTACCTAGTTCTTGTAAAGTGTTTACAAACTATACTTTTTTATACTCAAATTTACAAATGATCAAGAAATTAAATTGGTATTGGCTATAAATAGTCAGTTTATAAATGATATTTTTAAATCATTTAATTACCATGTACAAACCTTATACAAAGTGACTTTGGCATGCCAGTCTGCAAACTCGGGCTGCAGACCTTGCAGCCTGTCCATTGGATTATCTCCGTTTCGGTAGGTCCACTGGACATTACGTGTTTTTTCCTCAAACAGTTGACCACCATGAAATGGGACTGGCCTTGTCATGTCCTTCATACTTTGGTCTGCACCAGCACTGACAGTGGGGGTGTACTTCATCTGATTCTTGATCATGATTTGGGCCATTTCCCCTGCTATATTAGGATTGATGAACTCCAACCCAAGGTAACACTGTAAAAAATAATTAGTAATTTACATTTTATGACAACAAAATTAATCATACAAACAATAATCTTGAATGAAGCAGCAGTTTTAATTGTTAAACTATTTAGTTAATCTTTATAGCCTCTTCCCACTTCTTGCACATACTCCTCCACTTCACATGATATACCATAGTGGATTACCTTCTAACAATGGGAATATGAACACCCATTCATAAAGCATTTGTCGCAAAAACCAATTTAATGATACTATCTGGCACAACTAGAGATGAAAGGATATGGTCTTGAATGTGTTTAGGTGTCTTTGAATGGTGCATACCAAACAAATGATTACTTGCAGTGGGATTGCAATCACTACGAAATGTCAGCGGATATAGTCACATGGCAACGACTTTTGTAGTCTCGCCAAACGACAGTGGTAGCTATAGTTGTGTGGCCATGCAAACTCGCGCTTTGCTTCCTTAAAAAAAGATGATATTCCAGGGGCAAAGTTGCCGAAAGAATGCAATTGCTGGGTGTTAAGACGTTGGCTTCAATGCAGAGGGGGTCGAACTGTAGGGAAAAAACAGTGCTCGTTCAAATGTATTTTATGGTTTATGTGACATGTGTTTTCAAGCAAAACTCGCCATTAAATTTATATTTTTCAGAACAATCTAAGCGTTTGTCTCAATATCTTTAGGGTAACGGATTACATGAAGTTAAACTGCAAGCTGGTTGATCCCGACGGAGGAATAAAGGAAGAGAAAGAAAGCCCGACTCGGACTTTGCAAAAATATTGACCAGGCCCCAGATACGATCAGTTCATTTCCCATTCGAAGACTTAAAGTTGTTGTCGAGTCAAAGCGCCTTCAGTGCAAATGGTGCACACCTTCAGCCAAATCAAGGCAAAATCTTTTCCAGTCTTGTGTAGTCGTTTCCTTACTCATATTTGACGCTATGATAGTCTCGTTGGAAAAAAACACTTGCCAAGGTCGTCAAGGCATTTGCTTCACAGAGACAATGAATGACCACAGTGTAAGGGTTTCAGTGCAACTGCACTCGAAATAAAAACGAATGGTGTGCTACTTCCTGCATGAATCGTGCTTCCTTAATGGCCAGTGATTTGTTACTATACACTAGTTTCAGCTCTTTGCAAGCAACAAGCGTACCATTACGCGCAAATCTTTTCAGTTTGCACTGTCCAAATGTTCCTTCACCGAGCACCACTTCGTTGCCACCATTATCTCGATATTCTATTTAATCCTTTTGGTCAATCAAATTAACTGAACTTACATACATTCTAAAAAACTGTTCGTTTGCTTCTTTGGTTTACTCTGACTCTCAATATCCCCACGTTCTTGCTGTTTCGCTTTCTTCTGTTTTGATTTCAATAATTTGTTTTGCGTTTTTATTTGTTCCCCTGCTTGAGCTATGGATTGTAACTCCTTTTTCGTTTCAATAAGCTTTTTAATAAACTTTTCCTTTTCAGCTAGCATATCATTGTTCTCTTGTTTGAGAGCCATCGCCTTGCCAGCCAATTGCCCATTTTCCAATTGCTATCAAGCTGCAAATGTGAACTTGAAAATGCATTTAAAATTTGTTGTTCCCATTAACAGTCGGTGATGGTATGCGCATGGCATTTTTAACCCTTTAACCGCGGTAGATTGATCTACCTCTGTCTCGTGTCTTCTTTGCATTGAGAAAGACATGTTCTAATGCCGACTTTAGTGTTTTGAACTTAAATTTTTTTCCCTACTGGAAGACGGAGAATATCTTCCTTTGTGAAGCACTTCTGCAGGAATAAAGCAGCTGAAAACTGGTTCATCAAACTTTTGCGGAGTAAAGCTATCACATAAGAATGTTTGCCAAAATCACAAGGGGAAACGTACTTGCTTCTTTTAAAATTACTTACCAATTTTTATACTTCTCAGCATCGGAAGCCATCTCATCTGCGCCAAGCTATACTGCAGACAATAGTCTGTTGGCACGAGCAATACGTGGTGTGCCAACGTACACTGTCAGTAAACAACTCTGCCGGGGAACATTTAAGCTATATAAAGAACAAAAAATATAGGTAGACACAACGCGAGTGTGCTTTGGCAATTCAAGGTTAATTCCCAATTACACCCCAGAGCTATAAATCAAAGGTTTCAAGTTGAGGCTTGATTCTGGTTTCTCAAGAATTTGCTGTATTTTGATAGCACTTTGTTCACACACTTAAGAGTTAGAAGTGGCACTGTTATTCGCATTTCGCACCTCCTACAAGAAACGGAAAATAACGTGGAAATTAGAGCAAAGCCACCATTGTGTTAAAATGGGTCTTAAGACATTTTTCTAAATCTCGCCAAAATCATGCTACTTTTAAAGGAATGTTTTTACCAAAGAAAGGTCCAATGCATTTACGCACCAGTAAAAAAACCTCAATATATGCGTGGAAACTCCCAATGGATTTCTTATAACAAAGAAACTGGAAACTACAAAGGCATGTTTAAATTGTTAACACGAAGTCCGTTGCTGTTTTTATGCACATGATGAGGTCTGACACAGTGTTTTTGGAAAATGTAAGTGCACGTGAGGGACAATTATTTTTAAAGCACATTTAGCCTGCAAACAAAAAAAAAGTAGAAATAAGAAAGTTTTAGCACTATTGTATTATAAAGATAGTTAAACAGAAGCAGAGTAACTATTAGTAAGTATTACACTTGGAAAGGACAGGGAAAAACGATGCGGAAATTATACAATATATGCTTCCCTGCCACAAAGTTTTATTGACAAGCGGCAGCTAACACCAATTACACCGGAGGCCTAACATTTTTTTGAATGCATCAGAATCAAGCCTTCAGTGCAACTTGCACTACATTTTAAATGCACGTAGAAATGAGAATAGGAACAAACCTAAGAGCACTTGTTCGTGACAACAAAGGTACTGGTCCGTCAACCTTTTTTGATAGTAGGAAAAGGTCTGATCCTGGTGGATGGAAGGGAAGGGGGGGGGGGGTACTCCCTCATACAGGCTATGTAGGTATGGACGGCCTAAATGACATGGTTTTTCCGCCGTTTTGGTAATAAATAGGGTATTGATTTTTGCACTCTGGTCTTGATTTTTTTAGAAGCCACATAAACATAAATAGAGTATAAATAATTATTGCCTTTTTGTCACTGCCAATGTCTTCCTTTATCCCATAGTCGGTATATGGTGGCCGAGGACTGCCACTTTAAGTTTTTAGCTAATTTTTGCAAATCATAAACAAAAATGACAAGAAAATGAAAAGAAAACCTTTTTTAAACTAAATCGAAAATAAAATGAAACTCTGTTTTACTTTTTAAAATGAAAACGAAAAACATTTTAGTTCACTATGATGGTTCACTATCACGTGAGAAACTTCACTGATGAAGACTGATGGTTTCAGTTGAAACATCTGTTTATATCAACACCAAAATTCCAACAAAAAGTTTTTGAAAATTGCTCATCTTTTAATAATGAATCTGGATGAATTATAGCATTCACTTTCACATTCTCCTTAGAAATTTGCAATGTTTATCTGTAATTCATTGTTATTTTCCCATCAATATCCCTTCCCTTACAAAGCAATGTTTGGTCTTGATAGAAAATTTTTTCCGATAGATTATGTCTGTCCCATTGTTTTTTCCCTCCTTCTTCCCTGCCAACCTCAAATATCTTGAGCAAAATAACCTATGTGAAACGACACAGAAAACAAGGTTATAAATTTTCTAGCAGTTTATTTGTGAAGCAAATTATTAGTTTCTCACAATCCAAACCAAAGTTTTATTAAAGAGGAATAACTTTTACAGAATATAAGTTGTTGAAGACACATTACTATATATTGTTGCTGTTTTTTTGGTAATTTCACCTGTTTACCATTAAGTTTGCTGTTGTGATTTTCTACCTTAAGTTCTGTTTCAAGTAAAGAAATGCACATCTACATTCATCAGGTCTCAAGTTTTGTACATCAGGTATTATTCTTTTACACTCTAATCTAACCTCTGCTGCAAGAAAATTCGAAGGTACATTGAGAACCCCAGACAATCCTGCAACCTCGTGGAGTTGCCCTTCAGTGACAGGTAAACCTACAAAACAAAAATGATATTTTATGGGGTAACCAATATTGACAGTAAATGATACTGTATTTGTATAAATTAAATAAATAAAAATATAACTTGTTATTATTTATAAATACAATTATAATAAATAAATATCTCTTAATTGTGCATCAATAAATGTGACATCTGTGCATGAGACAGCATAATCAAAAGTAAAAACAGTAAATTTTGTCCTGAAGACACTCACATTTTTCAAATATTTCTGGCAAACATAGTAAGCTAAGGAACATTATTGTGCTAACCATCTTATTGAGGAGTCATAAGTGTATAAATCGTATATAAAAATTAGTTTTTAATTTAACTATTAGGCAAAATAAAATAAATTCCCGGGTTTCTCATCAGCGCCCGCATTGCAAAAAAGCCGCCCTGTCAATTTTTTTTTACAGATAATAAAAAAGTAAGAGAAAATTACAATTTTCAGCATTTATTTGATGAAATCTTTTCCGGTAGATGATCAGTGATGCACTTTTTCAGAATATTGTGTCATGCATCGCGAGCTAGCTCACTCTGCAAATGCAAATAGCAGTCACTCGCATGTAACTGTGGCTTTTGTTTTTTTAATGTTGTTGTTGTTTTTATGCATGTGTGCAGCGGAGCAAAAACACTAAAAAACTGGTTTGAATGTTTGGTACCAGACTTTTACGTCTCTTGATGTATATTGCGATTACTCTCCTTGAAAAAAAAAATCATGTGCCTCATTTACTTTTTAAAAACATTCTGATGAGAAACCGGGAATTTATTTTATTTAACCTTACATCAATCACTGCCTCCAAGTGACCTGTGGGCAGTCAGGGTCAGAGCACTTAAAAAAGGTTTCTCAAACACACCACAATCTTCCATCCCATAGTGCTCTGGAAAACTGTAAATATCGTTAGGAATACCATCAGGAAGAATGGTATTCTTCTGCGCTCTGATCCTGTGAGAATTCCAAACTGTCTTTCTGAAGATATCAAGTTCATTCTGAATCATCGGTATCATCACAAAGGCCCAAAGCATTCTGTTGAATAGGGATATTATGTATCGATCCTCTGTTATCCATTTGCACATGTATCCATGCTTTAAACAAGTAATTTACACTAAAATAACAAAAACCAGTTTTAAATGTTTTGGGCTATAAATGTACTTATGGAGAATAAGAACATTAATTACTTAACTGTTAATGATACCCTTGTGTGATATTTTGGTGTCAAAACAACAACGATAAATTGTACGAAACAAACTGATTTTAATACTTTGTGCACATGTGGCACGCCATGGTTGTCAACTCTCTCAATTACATCCCATAATACTTTTGCAACCTAATAGTCTCTAAATTTCCGGTATGTAAGTTCATTGTCTTCATTTCCGGTTTGGAAGATAAGCATTACACCCTTGCATAAGTTCTAATAAAACTAAACAAGTTCTAGTTTCAAAATAAATGATAATCATTGTTTATAACTTTACACAGATGTTAAACTCTCATTAAAACAAAAAAACATTTTTTAAAGTCCATAAAATCTAAACATTTTAAATTTTAAAAGAGAGATGATGCTTTGACTGAAGTTTGCGGCAAATTTGACTGCTTGAATGAGATGCTCTTTATAAAATACCTAAAGCCAGATCTGAATGCACAAAAGGACTCAATTAAGGCCAAAGTTTTTGTATAACTTTTAAACCCTTGGACCTCACACCCTTGAGTTTGGTGATCATTGTTTTTTTATTATCTTTCTCTTTAAATACTGTCATGCCAGTAGCTATTATTTGACTTGATAATGATGCATGCATGTCAGCATTGAAACATGGATTTTCAAATTATCTTTAAATACAGTTTTAGCATTTAACTTCTGAGTAATTTTTATTACTTAGTCTTTTCTTATTTCGATATTCCTTGTTGAATGAATAAAAATAAATATCACGTCAAAGCACACTCTGTATCTGCTTTAATTTTTAGATTTCTGTTTTTATTTATTTTTTGTCACATAATATTCTAGAAAATATACAAATTATTCTTTAAAAAATCGGTATAATATTAAATCTTCTCAGAAGGCATCAACGATCACAAATCTTAAGCCTGACTACCCATAGGGAACAATTACTAAACACTTAAATTCTTGCAATTTTTACTTTTATTATTTTCATACTTTTTCAGACTGACAGATACTCTTCATAAAAACTTTCTAACACTAACAGTCAGCTAGGTGTGGGCTGACTCAGCCATGCATTAAATCTTTCCAGACTTGCAATTTTTTTCTCTGAATCTGTTCAAATTTCAGTAAGAAGAGGTAAGGCCCTGCTATTTTGAAATGAAGGTTTGCCAAGTTAAAAATTGAATTTCAGCTACATTAAGTAAAATGTAAAAACAAATAAATTCATGAAAACCTTGAACAAACCTGTCTGTCTCATTATCAGGATTGTAGTGCCTTTCATTTTTAGGCCAGTGCAAGTGCTCTTTGAAATACAGCTCCATCCTTTCAGACACAATATCATCGCAAATAGATGAGAAATGGCTTTTGCAGGCAAGTTTAATGTTTGTCAAGGTCAGTTCCTCGTACGGGAAAGACACCAATTCGCGCGGACCTATCTTATTGTATTTCTGGGCTTTACCCGTTACTTCAGCGGTCAGACGCTGTACAACAAGTTCACCTTTTTCCAAAATGCTGTTTACTCCACGATTTTTCTTCCCTGTTCTGTTCTCTTTCAACTGTTCTTTAAGCTGTTTCCACGTCTTTGCTGCCTTTGGCAATACGGCTCCAGCTAGCAGACACAAAGAAGACACCAGCCATGTTGAAAAGTGGGTCGTCTGCGAGCCGCGGTCGTAAATAACGCATTGGAAGCACTGAAAAGCTGTACACAGAAAGGCGAAAACGGCAAAAACAACATCGTTTAGCTTTACTGGACTCGACTGCTGAGATTTCTTCATTATCACATCTTGAACATCTTTGTCAAAGTACACAGAGACATTGTATATCAAGTACGTAACATAACTCAGCATAAAGTATGTGAGCAGGTCGAAAGAAAAACCCACAACGCTCTTACGGCGCCAGTTCTCGTAAATTTGGGGCAAGAAGGACACTGTCCAAGCCAAGAAATAACCCCATCCAACCACAATGGCAAAAATCTCAAGACTGAATTCCCAATCCGCCATAACTCTTACAGTCTACTCGCCCGATAAGGACACAAGTTTATAAATCGCTACACGTGCAAATCTGATTGCACAATGACCTCTTTGATCTCTTCACACGTGGAGCTAAACGATCGCGCAAAGCATTCTGGTAGTGGCAGCGCTCGGCTCTTTCAGATTTTTAAAAAGTAAAAGCGTTTCAATTTTCATTTTAAAAGCAAAAAGTGTTTTGATTTTGTTTTTAATTTTAAAACTAAAATGTTTTTCGTTTTCATTTTACAAAGTAAAATGTTTTTCGTTTTCATTTTACAAAGTAAAATGTTTTTCGTTTTCATTTTACAAAGTAAAATGTTTTTCGTTT
>JAODFW021253802.1:0-15279 GCA_027575235.2 Palythoa mutuki | reverse complement strand
TAGTGCTGTTTCTCAACAATTCAACAGCACTGTACAATAATAACAAAATGAATAATAAGAATAATAAGACAATAAAAATGAAGGTACTAAAATAAGCTAAAAATGTTTTAAAGTTGAAAGAAATGTTTTTAAAAAAGGTATGTTTTTAGCGAGAATTTAAAAGATTCAAGTGACGGACAGTTCCTAATATTCACTGGGAGGGCAGTCCACAGTTTCGGAGCAATAACTGAAAATGCCTTCTCCCCGCAAGTTTCTAGATGGAAGCGGGGCTGGGCTAGTAGACCTTTATTAGACAAGCGCAGCGTTCTTGTAGGCTTATAGACAGTTAACAGATCATTCAGGTAGGAAGGTGCAAGTTGATTTACACATTTAAAGGTCATAAACAAAGTTTTGAAGCAAATTCGTTCGGGGACAGGCAGTCAGTACAATAATCTCAGGAAAGGCGTAATGTGTTCGTTTTTGCGTGTATGTGTTAAAAGTCGGCAGCTGAATTTTGGACATATTGAAGTTTTTGAATTTGATCTTATTTGAGTCCATTAAGTAAAATGTTGCAGTAATCATGCAATTTTGGACGTTACAAAAGCATGAATTAGAGTTTGACAGTGACGGAAGGAAATGAATCTACTGATTTTGGCTATGTTTCTTAAGTGGTAAAAGCTACATTTGCATGTCTTTATAATCAGTTTGTTCATTGACAGAACACTGTCAAACCAGGCAACGATGTTTTTGCTGAATTTGAGGCATGAATCGTATTTAAGCCGACAAGGATAGAGTCTAATGTAGGTGGTGGGAGATGGCGGGCATGTAACACATAGAGCTCAGTTTATCGTGATCTAGCATCATCTTGTTTCCGTCATCTACTGGTTGACAATACGGATGCACAACTCAACACGCAATCTGGACAGAGACTACATCGGTTTGCCAACAGCTTTAGATTTGAATGACAAATAAACTTGAGTATCATCAGCATAGAAGTGGAAGTTCATGTCATTCTTACTCATGATGTCCGCTAGAGGCGCAGTTTACATATTATATAGGATGGGACCGAGCATGGATCCCCGAGGGACACAACAAGAGAGTTTTCGGTTTGACGAGCGCTCAGAGCCAATTGATAGGGACTGTTGTATTATGTGATCATCTAGGTTAAAGTAGTCCTGAGAAGGAATGCTGTATTGTGTAATCATCGAGGTTAGAGTATTCCTGAAAGACCTGTTCTGCTGTGTGATCGTCTAGGCTAGAGTAGTCGCGAGAAGTTTAACAGCTGCGGTTGAGATTAATGGCAATCCACTCAAGTTACACCTAGACACATAGGCGCATAGAGCTGTAAAAACTAAAAGCCTTTAAGCCCCAGGCAACGGTAACCAGTGTGAAGGTGCAGGGATTTTCAGGTGATGGAAAAGGCCCCCTATTGCCCATGAAGGAATGTTTTTAGGCAACACTGGATCATAGTGAAAAGATTTTTAGCGAGACAGTGAATGCTGTGCAAGGACATGGTGACGCTGCACTGCTGAGTCGCCAGGTCACCAAGGGCCTGGGTCTCGTGCAGTAACATTCAGACCAGTTTCAGACAAGCGGTTAGAGAGGGAAAGCCGGGCGGTACACGACATGATGAAGGTATACCATGATGTATTCCAAATTTAACTACTACTGAAAGAGTAAATAAAGGGGATCGAGAAGTTAAAGGATGTGACCGTCAAGCTGCAAGTGGGTGATTAAGAAGCAAAGGCGTGTGTCCATTCCACTGAAAGATAAGTTCAACCAGAAGAGTTGGACATAATAGAGGATGTGGGTTATGAGCCAGCTGAATCGTGCAGCAATGTAGTGTTCACACTAAAGAAAGATGGCGAGAGTGTTAAAGAAAACCTTGACATGACAGAGGCAAACAAACATATCATGAGCACCAGAGGCCATCCCGACACTTCGAGAGCTGCCGACAAAGCTCAACGGTGCCAAATACTTTTCGCATTTGAATATGAACGATGGATACATTTGGCTGGAGTTGGCAAAAGAGAGTCGAAAACTCACGACGTTCTACAAGAACAAAGGAATGAGTTGGTTTCAGCACCAGCACTTTGGGGTCAACAGCGCGGCAAAATATTTATGAAGAAGTTTATAAAACGGGTGCATGCAGCATAAACTAAATAGCATCAGTGTTTATTATGACATTCTTGTATTCGGGCCCACCCAAGAGGAATAACAACAAAGCACTGAGACATGGATTAGAACTGTGCAGGATTAGAACTGTGCACGATAGTCTCACACTAAGCATCAATATAAGCTATTTCAACCTCCGTTCAGTGAAGTTATTTGGAAAGTGCTTCTCGGAAAAGGGAATCTCCCGACAAAGTAGCAGCACTGCAGCCAGCAAGATCACGGCAGACAGCAGCCTCTTCTTTGCGGGTGCCAATGCAGACTTTATCAGCGGCCTCACCAAGATCAAACCCCCAATGAGAGAATTGATCAAAGAGGGTAAACAGTTCCAGTGGATCTCGGAACTCGCTCGCTGTAGTAGACAACCTGGCGGTGCGAGGAGTGAGGATTGTAGTCCCAACAGCAATTCAGGAAGCAGTAGCTTGTCTGGCACATGAAGGGCACCAGGGAATAACGAAACCCAAGAAGTATCTCAGAGTAGAGGAGCCATTAAGGGACTACCATCCATGCCAGGTAGTCACAGTCGCACAGGACCGAGAAGAACTGTTGTGTTGTGTGATCATCTACGTTAAAGTAATCCTGAGATGGACTGCTGTGTTGTATTGTGTGCTCATCTAGGTTTGAATAGTCTTGAGATGGACTCTTGTGTTGTGTGATCGTCTACGTTAGAGTAATCCTGAGATCGATTGTTGTGTTGTGTGATCATCTACGTTAAAGTAGTCCTGAGATAGACGGCTGTTGTGTTGTGTGATCATCTAGGTTAGTAGTACTGAGATGGACTGTTGTGTTGTTTGATCATCTAGATTAGAGTGGTCCTCAGATGGACTGTTGTGCTGTGTCATCATCTAGGTTAGAGTGGTCCTGAGACGAACTGTCGTGATGTATGCTCATCCATGTTATAGTAGTCCTGAGATGATCTGTTGTGTTGAGTGATCATCCAGGTTAGAGTAGTCCTGAGATGGACTGTTGTGTTGTGTGATCATCCACGTTAGAGTAGTACTGAGAAGGACTGTTGTATTATGTGATCATCTAGGTTAGAGTAGTCCTGAAATGGTCTGTTGTGTTGTGTGGTCATCTAGGTTAGAGTAGTACTGAGATAGACTGTTGTGTTGTGTGTTGATCTAGGTTAGAGTAGTACTGAGATAGACTGTTGTGTTGTGTGATCATCTAGGTTAGAGTAATCCTGAGATAGACGACTGTTGTGTTGTGTGATCATCAAGGTTAGAGTAGTACTGAGGTGGACTGTTGTGTTGTGTGATCATCTAGGTTAGAGTAGTCCTGAGATGGACTGTTGTGTTATGTGATCATCTTGGTTAGTAGTACTGAGAATGACTGTATTGTTGTTTGACCATACAGGTTAGAGTAGTTCTGAGGTAAACTATTGTGTTGTGTGAGCATCTAGGTTAGAGTGGTTCTCAGATGAACTGTTGTGTTGTGTGACCATATAGGTTAGAGTAGTACTGAGCTTAACAGTTGTGTTGTTGTGGTTGTAGATAATTAATTTTACCGTAACAAAAGGAATTTTAATTATAATTATATGTTTTACACTTTATTGTCCAGCTTAGAGCAGTATTGTGAAGAACAGTGTGTCAGTTGAATACAAATTAGTCATTCTCAGAGTCTAAAAAAAATTACGCAAAACAACTGAAACAGCCATGATTCAATTCAAGGAGTTGCGAAATTGCTTAACTAGGTGAAAAATTCAGGTCACGTCAAGTGGTTTTCAGAGCTGTAGTAAAAGAAGTCATGGCCTCACCCATTTTTGGGAAAATACCAGTCAAACTTGGTGAAGTAATGGCATGTAGCCTAAGTTAAACATGTTTATTTTAATGTTTTTGTTTCCATGGCACAAGACTTTGTTATTTGCATTTCTACCAAAACTCTAAGCACCACTTGACGTTACAAGTGTGCTAATTTGCATATCAGGAAAACCAAAATATCTTTGGAGGGAAGTATGGAGTTAAAATGCCGTAAACGCACTTTTTACTCATTTTTGAATGGGCATGTTTTAATGCAACATTTTTCGTGTCATAGGCTCTTTAAGAATCACGATGGACCAAATTGCTAGTTCAAACTAGGTGAGGCATGTTTCAATAACTCAGATTTCGTTGGAGTGTCTGAAAAATCCATTTCTTGTATTTTCAATGTCTTTGCTGCGATCTGTGATTGGCTGATTGCAGCTACATCGGTCGCTTATTGCTCAGTAATAACAGGACAGGAGAGCACCCGTCGCAGTTTCAAGGGTTTCACATAATTGGGCCTTGGTGGGTATGAGTTAGAGAGACTTGGCAGAACTATGGCATGTGGTGGGCCCAGTTATTTCTTACCGTTCGTGCTTTGAGTCTGTCTTTGAAGTGGCGGAAGAAAACATTCGACCAGGCCATTAGCCTGAAGGTGGTAGGCAGTTGTCCGATGTCGCTGTATGCCGAATAGCCTCATAAGCTCGCACCAAAGGTCAGACTCGAACTGACTACTCTGATCAGAGGCGATTTTCACGAGAACACCGAAACGTCATATCCAACCTGAAGGCGGACTTTTGGGATCGAGGCAAGGGTCCCACAATAGCCACATGGATATGCTGAAAATGAGTTTCAGTAGCTGGAGAGGATTGCAAAGGTAGCTTCGTGTTCTGCTGAACTTTAGATTGCTGACAGTCAGCACGGGTCCAGTATGCTACATCACGTTTTGTGTTGAGCCAAATTTTTTTGTCTATGTTTATTGAAGCAAATAATGGTGCTGAAAAAAACTCAGAACTGTCCAGACAAGTTGATTTACTTCATGGCTAGATACCTTAAACGTTATAGTTCGCTACAGTTGGAGTTAGTTTAATCAAGAGAATACTATGTTCTTTTGGTTCAGTCAGTATATACAAGTGTGATCGTTAAGTCATTAAAGGCACCGGCTATTTTGGACAGCTGAGGGCCAAGAAAAACTGCCATAATACAAATAAATTTACAACAACAACATATTTGAAAAACATCACAATTTGTGTGTCGTTATTGCGCGCCTATACGTACAGAATCTACGTCACTAACGTTTTCTGAGTATAATTTCAGAAATCAGGAGCATAATTTGGGAATTCTGGCATAATTTTGGCATAATTTGGCAAAATTTTGAACACAGCTACTAGCATAATGTATCGTTTTTAGGAACACAATACGCCAGTGCTTATGCTTAATATTTTACGTTTACTTGTTTTTTCAACCTCGTTCCCAGGGTTTATCATCCACTTTCTAGGAAAAGCCTTGGGAACGAGGTTGCCATTTTTTGGCGTGACTTCAGAGTAAACAGCGCTGATAGTTTTGGTTATATACGGTTTTGTTTTTACAACTAAAGGCAATTACCATAACTTGATAACTGCGCAGATGCACGCAGAAAAAAAAACGAAAACAAATTGGGATTACAGCAGATTGAAATTTTTGATTACTACAAAGTGTTTGATAGTTGAAAATAATTTCCTGAAATTTGTATCTAAACCTTCTTTTGAAGAAATCCTTTTCAGGAAGAAATCTCTTTTAGGAATTCAATTGCTCGATTTAGCTGCTCAAAGCCCATGCTGATGAAAAATTTGATGAGAAAGGAAAGACAGTGAAGAAAAAATCTTTTTACTATTACTGTAAGTCGAATGTTCTATGCCTTCTTTGCCAAAATTTTTTGTTATTTTAGGTTTCAACTAGAATTCAGTAAGGTTTGGCCTTTGTGATTAGGGTAGGTGGTCTAAAGAACATATGTTAAACAAATTAACATATTTGGATTTATTAAATACAAATAAGTCAATAAATAAGTAAATGAATGAATACTGTAAGTTATTCGATAAACCACGATGAAACTCGATGTGGTAGTAAATTTTTCATGCCATATTAAAGGCATTTTGTGGATGATTTAACATTATACATCATTATTGGCTAAACGGTTGTAGCATCATCATTCATTTCGTTTATGGTATTGTATTTCATATCCATGAAATAATCGGGACAGTTTCAAACCTACAGTAGGAAGGAAACGAAAAAAAAACTGGGACAAGTAAAATCCTTTACTTTCTCGTTTTGTTGCTTGCGATGTTACTGAAGTGAGTTAGAAACAGAATGAAATCACATACATTGTACCACAAACTGCTTAGCTTTTTAACCCCACTCGTAAGAAACATTGCCAGATTCATTTGATGAATAAATTTACTTTTAATTTGATTTAGTTTATCGGCAATTCAATTTCGATTTCAATTAATCTCCAAGATTGTTTTAGAAACATCGAAACGGGAATCAAGATTGGGTAATTGAAAATTTTCCACTGATAGTGTTTGTATCCGGATTACGTCGGTGTTTAGTGGTCGCGCTAAAAGCGTGATAGCTAATGAAGATGAACAACCAAGAATCCCGCGTTAAAAAGTTTCTTGTTAGTGTGCGATGCCGACACGAATTTATTTACCCCGCGGACAAATGCGGTAACAGTAGTTAACATTTGTAATTGTTGACGAGAGGAAAGATGGCGAAGGCCTTTCGGCAATCATGTGCTTTTGTCACTACGACCCCGTTTCGAACTTAGGTGAAAGTTCCATCTTCGTCTTTCTACCATATATCTTTTTGATACTACGAGGAAAACCTTCATGCTAGTCTCCTCTACAAATATTAAGAGGTAAGTTTTGATGCAAAAAAATAGTTAGTGCTAAAATGTTGTGATTTTGATAAGAATCTGTGGCGTTATCAAGACATATCATGACAATTTATTGTGTGTATATCTTGAAGGTATGGATTCTTCTAGTTCTACCTCAAAATATTGGAAACTGGATTGAAGGGCTGTCGATAAGTGTGTAATCATTGATCTCTATAGAGATCGCAGGATACGATGAGTTTAATGTGCTGACAAACGTCACTAGCAAAACTTAAACAACTTGGTATTTTACTGATCATGCATGAGTTCCAAGTGCTCCAACCACACAAACAAAATTTTGTCAGAAATTGCGTGATTCTTGGTTCCAGTTTTTTCTCTACTCTCAGGGTTTATCAAGGTTGCAAACCCAACATCCGTGACCTAAAAAAATTATTTCAGTTTCATTGTCTGTGGACGTGCATTAAAGAAATATACTGTACGTGAGGGAAGATTTTTGTCGTTTTACACAAAAGCTAAAAACTAATTTGAACACCTTTTTGTCCTGAAGAACTGCAAAATTTAATGAATCGCCATAACAGGGAATTACCGAAAATAAACACCACGCCTCCGTGCGCGCTCAACGCAAGGCGGTATATAGCTTTTACAGATGGTTTAGTAATTGTTGAATCAAACTAGTCAGCTACTTGAAGCTATCTTTTTGGTTTTGGGTAATCAATTATTCCTAAAAAAACATTACAATTTACCATAACCCCTTACACAAAAAGCAAGGAACAAAAAACATGCGTTGAAGTTGTTAAAGGGTTGGCTACCACACGATTTGAACTGCGATGATGAAAAGTGAAACCACTGTTGAGATACAGAGGGTTTATCTGTCTTTGATCTCACCGAATAAGAGATTCCTTCCAGACAACATAAATTACTCGTTATAGAATTGCTCTCGTTTATTCTATTTGTTGAAACTGTGAAATTCTAATTCTTTCTTAAGAGTAGGACATGTAATTCCATTGGTAGAGAATTTAATAAACATTAAAGTCAAAGTCAGTTGTGTGTATGAAAATTGATGAAATTAGATTTAAAGAAAAAGTGTATCATCGATCAGCTATCGCGCAAAGCTTCTAAAATGTAGTTGGAATCAGAAATCCCAACTTCGTTAGAAAAGGCAGCTGCTAAAATGTTTCCTTAATTAAACCTGAAAGCCTTTAACTAGGTGAATACCGAGGTTTTCAATTTTTCCCCCACGGATAATTCAATTGGGTTTAACGATGAGTAATGTAACTCAGTGGAGAGCGTGTCAGGAACAGAACACTAACCGAACCGTAGATAGAAAAACAGGACTAGCTAGAAACCTCCTACACAAATATAGTTACCGATTCAAATGCGGTATAATCGGTTTCTGCGTGTAATACACGTATATATCACCATAGATAATGTTTGTTAATGTTTTTTATTGAGCCGCCATAAAAACAGGAAAGACTCAAACATCCATTTCCGAATGCTGGAGAGGAACTTCCCTTCTGCGGTTCTCCGTTCATTACTTAAGCTGTGCCATTACGTACAACCGTAGAATTTATTTGACATTTTCATGATAAAAGACGACATAGAATATAAAACAATTTTGTTATCTCACACAGAGGCTTAATTTTTAAAACTATATTGTAACAGTCAAAAGTAAAAAGAGCAGGCATCTTGTATATGGTGTGATAGACAAGACAAAGTATGACTATAAACATGTGGAACAAACCAAACTGTTTTTAGTTATATTGTTGTATTTCTAAAAAGAAACAAAGTTTTTCTCCCCAGCTATCGTCAGGATAAAGTCGTATTTTACAAACAAAGACTTTAAAACGCATTAATAAACTTTTGGGTATGGAAGAAAGGCTTCATTCCAATGTATATAATATCAAACATGGAGCCCTGCTCCTCACTTGTTCTCACTTTGTTGTTGATTACATTATAAAGATTTTTCAAAAGAAACCTTTAGCTTACAACACATATTCACACCTAATAATATTTCAACAGTAATTGATGTAAGAAGTTTTTAACCGATTAAGCTACCCACAGCAGATGTGAGATGTGTTGTCCGGAGTGCCCAACGAAACAATTGTCATCCTGTATAAAACCTTGTGTTAATTCCCAACATCCCAACTTGGCCAGACAGTTTACTTATTTTGTTGAAAACATTTTATTCAGGTTAACATTTGTATGGTAAGCCAATTCCATACTTTTTCTTTAGTGTGATTAAAAGGAAATGCAGTTTTCCAGGTGATCGCTTATTAATTACCAAGGAAAGATACATTGCATTTAAGACACAAAGGTAATGTTTAAATAAACTGGCTAACAGACACAGAGCCTTCTCATTTTCATTTTCACTGTTTTGATTGCCTTATGATGGTGAGATAATTTTCCTGGTGGGGAACAACAAAAGCTTGTCAATTTAGAGCTATGATTAAACCCCCCAATGTTGTTTCACCTTTGCTTGTAGCAAGAATGTCTACAAAAAAGGTTACATGATCAGAAAAAGTGTAGACACAACTTTCACTGATTTTGATGACTTTAGAACAATTGAAAATCTTTAAACTTCTTTATTTTTTGCAGCTGCTTTATTTTTTTTCTAACCAAACTCTTACCCTTTAGTAGAAAGAATTAAGAAATAGATTTTTTTCGAGTGTTCATCTTGGAGTAAAATGAGATGAACACAGTAAAAAAGCATATACCATATAGTAACTGTTGAGTTTGAGTGTTTGGGAAACGAATTAGTTGATGTATCATACATACAAATAAAACGCATCATTTATTTACACTGCCATTATTTTTTTAATGGAAAAGCATTTCTATATTTCTACAGGCATCCTCTCTCTTTTGTCTAACGTCTCGGATAACATGTTGTTATATTGTCTTGTTGTTTTGAGAACAAATTCCAAGTTGGCTTGTCTGATGGTTACATTTGAAGACCCCTAAAAATAGTTGTTTCTTTCTTATGTCGCGTAAGTTTGGTTTTGTAAAAATCTGTCAGTGTGTACAAAGTTTTATCTTTGCTTTAAGCAATATGTATAATTGAGGATAGAAACTAGTTGTGAAGAGGTGAATAGAATAGAAGTAAAACTATCTATATAAACTATGGCATGAAATTTCGGTTTCATAAATGTTTATAACCTTGTTTGATTTACAAGATAATATACAATTTAGTATTAACAATTATTTTACAGTCAAAGGAGTAGGATTTTCTTTGCTCTAACAAAACCATAATTTATTGTAGTACTGCTTCCGGTTATTGATCTACAAGAATTTGTCACTTGCACGAAATATTAGGTATTTGGAAACGAAATTAGCAGCTCCAGCAAATGATTTCCAATGTAAGTCCACGTGTATGAAGCTGAAGTTTTTAGTGGCTTTTTCAGTCTTAATTGTTAATTCAAAATCCCAATGTTTCTTTAGAGGAATTACTCCGGCCAGTTTTGGCAAACAGCCGATACTGTACAGAAATACTTACAAATACTACGAACACAGTTTATTTGTGTACAAAGCTTGTATCATTTTAAGAATCTGAACATAATTTAATATTGACTCTTGATATGTTACTCGCCTACTCAACTGTTGCGAAGTAATTGCACTTCAACCAAAGTATTGTTTGTTAAGTTTACGTTCTCGTAAACAGTTCATGCAATTGTCTGTTCAAATAAAGCTTCTACAACATCTTCACTTTCCACAACACAATCGTAGTTTGTGTATATTTGGAAAGATTGGCCTTCATACGCAACTTTTATTTCTCACTTTTCGTGTTTCGATAACACAGCTTCTTTTTTCATGCCTTGGATGTTTAACTCAATAGGAACTAGTAGTGAAAGTTCATTGACCACTGGCTGCCGTTGTGTAGTCATGCCAAGGCAAATACTGTCAACAGGGAGCGAGCAAATCATCATTTTCAGACCCGTTATCTATACTCTTTTGCTTGTTAAACATGTTGTTGGAACCACGCTCCTTCCATTCGCCATACACTAAAGGCATAACTTAACCGTTCATGAGCAATAAAGCAGCTACTTGTTGCGGATGTTGGGTGCTTTTCATTGTTTCCCAACACTTGGCAAAGGAAATCGATGTATCGCGATGCCAGTCGGAGGGTTTGTATCTTTGAAAGCTTGTCTGAAGGCAAAGTTGGGATAATTTTTCGAAGTTTATTGAAAGCCTCGTTCAAAGCTTGTGTTCTTTGCCTCTCGCGCACATTGGCCACCGCACGTTGGTCGCTTTTATTCGATCCGTCCTTCCGTCTCGAGCGAGCTCCATTGGTATTCCTTTTGTATTTCCTTCTCTGTTGCTCACTGCTTTGAGACTTGTCAACATGAGGTAAACCCATCTTCTTCCAAAGATTTCTCCCTTCAACTCTTCAAACTTCACAATCCGACGGATTGCACAATATAAAATGTCCAACCTCTGTCACCGGCCTAACGCTACCAAGACGATATAGTCGATTATCTATGAAGCTCAGGGGTCACTCACACACCATGCGCATCCTAGTTTGGCCCAAGACGGTGAGAGAATGTCATCTTTGTACGGTTAGATAAACACCGCTATCATTTTTCTGCAGCACTAGTCATCGGGACCAATAAAATTCATTAAATCATTTTTCCGCTCCAATCAGATTTCTCGGTTGCGCTTCCATCATGTCAATGGACACTTCATATTTAATTAATGGTCAGTCTTATCTTATGTAATTGGCAATAAATGTGATATTTACAAACGGTTTCGGCACGACAAGGTGAAAAATGCTTTAAAAGCGCCGCCCGGGAGCCAGTGGTTGGGACAGTTGTGTCCGGAAGCGACTCATGCAATCTGTTGACGAGCTCAGTTCCTTGAGGCAATCCAGATCTTCTTACTTACAATGTATTCACAGTTATTCACGACTACACTTCAAGTAGTCTCGAAAATATCAACGCGTTTCAAGAGGCCAAATTACTTTAAGTTGTTCTCGATGAATTTAAATCATCGACTTAAACTACACTGAGGATTATCGAGCACGATGAACACAAAGAAAACAAGGAACTATTTATTTGTAGGCGAGTAATCATATAACCACACTCTTTTATAGCTAGCAGAACGTTTACCTCTGTTACTGATTTGTAATAAGTGCAAACGCATGAAAGATAGCTGTGTATCGTTTACTGAGATACTCGAAAGGTCAACTGTCACTAACCTGTGTTTTTGATGTGTTACTACGATATTCACACCCTCACACAAACTCCAGCTGCACTGTGCAGGAAACGTTGTTCTAAATCGTCTTGCTAGCTTTACCAGTAAAACGATAGTCAGATATTTTTTGAATCCGTGAATCTCTTCGTTGATAGACTCAGTGATTTAATACATGTCTTAAAAGAAGGCGTTCAGTTTCACTGTCATCAATGAGACGCAACGTGATTTTATGGTCACCTTTCAGGGAAAATGGGTTTGTTTGTTTAATGGATTCAAAAGTATCTGCCCTTTTAGAAAAACATCAAAGCGATATAGACAGCACTCGACAGTAATACGTGTCTTTTTCTCGTTTACAGGCTCACATTTGTAAAGCTTACGCGGGCCCACTCAAATTTATAGAATTAAAAGTCGGAGAGTTACAGCTTGATACGATTGCTATCTTGACGAAACAGCAACCTTTTATATAGCGGCCGACATCAAGATTTCAGCCGCGGGACAACTGCACTTTATTTGGACGGTATTGCAATAAAATCTTAAATTTTTGAAAACCACAAAATATTCCAAAATTTAATGGGTGTTTTTGTTATTTTTTATAGTCATACTGTAAAAGAAGATATAAATTCAGTTCTGTCTGGCTAACGGAGCAAACTTTCGTGAACTGACCCATTTCTTGCCCGCAGGAAGCGTCTGAAATTGGACAGCTGTGAAAGCCATTAAGAAACAAAATATGTGATAACCAAACACTACTCAAAGTTATCACACAAAAACGTAATTACTCAAATTAGTATTAAGATTCGTAAGTCGATGTATCTCTTATTTTATAGAATACGAGAAAAAACAGATACATTGTGTCTTTTTCTATCCTATATTTGAAGTTAAATTTCTCATGCTATTGCAGTAAAATTTTAACACCGTTTTTGTGTTTTGGCTGCTGAAACACAACCGTGCTAAACAGGAAGCGAAACATGCCGCTTTGCTGTCCTGTTATCGCCCCTGCGTTTTCTGCTCTTCATTCTAGCGCTGCGGTGAATCGAAATACCCTAAAGCCTTGTGTTAACAGAAAAGTTTTGCTAAATGGGCTTCTATGAAGAAAAAGCAGAAAACAAAATACGATTTAAATTGAAACGTGACAGCGATTCAAACCTTTTGACTTTGTGTTTTTAAAAATAAAACTCATTCTTTTTTTATGCTAGTTTCCACTTTGTACTAAATGTATTTTTTCATTTTTACACAAATCTTGTTCCATGGAACATCGGTTCGGTAACGGTTTAGTTTTTGGGCTCACCGAACTGAAATTCTCGCTTTGGGAATTTGGTTCAAAAAATAAAAGGGGAGAATCTAGACTATATACTATGCAAAGCAATTGAGATAAATAAAAGTGAAATGAAGTGAAGATAAAAAGAAAGTAACGCCAAAGATATTTCTATGTTTAACTTTTTAAATCTAAATTCTAAGAATTTTTGAGATATCAGATTGCTGTTAAAAAAGAAAAAATATAATTCCACTCAGATATTTTGTTAATGTCTGATTTGAGCCTGTAAGCTTTAAAATCTGTACTCTTGCAAAAAAAATGCATTTAGATCGATTCTCAGTTTGGTTTGTGAAATATAAAAATCCCAAATTGCCTTTTTGAATTATAGTTTGGATAGGGATGTTGGTGAGAGGAGGATAACAAACTTGGGTGACAACTTCCAGCGGTGACTATGTAAACAAACAAAAATAGCTGGTACACTACTTGTGTGCCTCAGCAACAACAAGCTGAGGAAACAACTGAAGACGAAATGGATTTTCCAGCTGCGCCTCAGTTGAAGTCTTCACCCTGGTGTCATTATTTGCTTTTGATTGTCAGCAATTGTGTTTCTTCAATTTTCCGATGCTACTGAATAAACATTGAACTCCATTCACTTATAATTGAGCGTCTAGTTTGTGTCTGGAACAGAAATAGAACTGACCGAAACAACAACTTATTTGCAGCAAAGTAAGACGTGAGCAAATTTCAAAATTTATTAAAGACACGTCGCTTTTTACCAGTAGAAAACTGATAAATTGCACAAGTTGAAAACATTATGAGAAAGTATCAGTCTTAGTTGATGAAAATACTACGGTTGTATCATGTTTTGGACAGTTTGCGTAATGTTTCTCCCAGCATGAACAGAATCGGCCTCGGTTTCCTTTGGGGTGTTAGCGCTAGCATTCATAAGGTAATGACAACAAATGAACAATTGTACAACCTTCTATAAACTGTCAGATTGTGCACTGACGGTAGTCTATATAAATGTATAGTTAGCGTAACAGTTTCTAGATTTAATTCAATTTTTTCTTTTGTACATATGCTCTTATAAAAGTTATAAGTAAAAACACGCCAGTGTAATTTCAAAAGTTGTAGAAAAAGTGTAAATTAAAAGTATTTTATTGAATTCGTTTATTTTAAAACTGCACAACATGATCTACTGATCCGGTCTTTTTTTAAATAAAAAGTAGAGTACTTTGAGCAAGCCATATTTAATTTTGGTTTCGCATTTACAAGAAACGTATGTAAGCCTTAAAATATGTAAGTACACTCTTTTTATCTGAAGCAAGGGCTGTGTGTTCTTAAATATTTTGAGAATTTCGGCATCAAACATTCTTAAATATATAAGTTAGTACACGTATTGGGATTTAGATATCCACAATTTATAGTGCCACTATAATACTGCAGCACAAACTAGCCGGCTGAAAGCAGACATTAGCATGCGTGCTAAATAATTTTTACAATGAACATTAGCATTTAGCTAGTTAAATTGCAGAAACTGAAACAATTTGAACAGTGAAGAAAATTAATAATTATTTCCTCGACTTTGTACTCTATTCGAAAAAATTCTTCCTCAGACTTACTTATGTCCTTTGCCTGTTCAAAATTTTTGGTAAATCTCGGCCTCGATGCTCCGTTAAAAGAAAAAGTGCTCACGATATTAGCGTGGACTCGATAATTCTAAATTTGTTTATTCTGCCATTTTAACGATAGTTTTTTTCTTATTAGTATGATAGAACATCAACATTAAAACTAGTATAGTATGCTTTACAGTACATAAAACTAGGACGTCTTTGAATCGTATCATTTGCCATGCAAAAGGCTGTGTAGAGCTAATTTTTCAACCTTTTTCGTTTTAATTTTCTTCACTCTGCCGGAATTCTCTGTAATTTACATTCATATTGTATATGTGACAGCCTATTATAGTAGATTCTTCCAAACCTATAAAATGAACTATAGTAATCTCTATAGTTTTTAAGAGCTTATTTGTTTCTATGTATCCTAGATATTTAAAAGAACTATTCGTTTTTCGTAACTCCAGTTAT
>JAODFW021252848.1:0-15281 GCA_027575235.2 Palythoa mutuki | reverse complement strand
GATGTCTTGGACACTTAATCCGGCTGTATGTAGCAGTAAAGCTTTCTTCTGCTCGTTATCTTTAACGCCTTTCCCAGTTGCAAATAACTCAATCGCCCGAAGCCATCGCTCCCACCATGCAGCGATTCCCGAAGAATCTGAACAATCGAAGGATCCCAGTGAGTTCAAATCACTTAAATATTTAGAACTCATCACTAGCTATCCTTGTCGCCAAAAACGTAGACTCGATGGTCCATCAAAACAAATATTCCGACGTGATTCAACCCAATAAATTTAATATAGCTAAACCGCCATTTTACACGTGGGTAACACATCACCCAATGCGCATGCTCGTAAGTTACAAACTCTACACCGCTATCAGACGCTAACCCAGTGGTAAAGAAGAACGAACCATACTCTGGCAATAAGTAGTATGTGTGTTATCAAACATGAAACTTAACTTGTTATTACACTTTATATGAGCAAAGTTTAAATTTTCAGTTTTTACCGCTTGATTCTTTCTTTAACGGATCTGAAGTTAAAAAGCTCCGAAGGTCGCTCAGTTTTGAACTCTTGCTCATTTACAAATTGTGATGTCAACATTATATTGTTGTGAACGAGACGAAATAAATTAATATTGTTACTGAAATTAACCATTGTCCTTGTGATTAATTCGCTGTGGCAATATAACTTATAAATAATTAATGCTTTGAGAAATTACATTCTCAAACTCATTAATAAATGATGACATCACCAGCCAATAATTGATGTTCAATCATCATAAAAACTCTTTTTCCATCGTTGGAACTAAAACTTGTAACAGCGTTCCCAAAAGCTATCGAAGACTACCAAAGCATATATTCAAAAAGAAAATTCAACCATTACTATTTGTAACTTTAGAAACTATGGACAGTTATGCTGACACTAGCACTCTTATTTCTGAAATAAAAAAGACATCTTAATTGTAATTCAATCATTAATCAGTATTTTTCCTCACTTTTTATTACTTTTCACTCTTTTGACAAATAATATATTCAAAATTGACTTTTTTGACGCCTTCAATTAGTAATTCGTGTATGTACGTCCTTAACAACGCCTGTCTAGATTAGCTCGCTGTTTGCAGGCGGTGTTCATTGTAAGTAACTTTTTGGAAAACTTAATAAACTTGAACTCGACTTGAACTTGACATCTCGACAGACAGACAGACAACCATACACAGACAGCTCGGATTGAGAAACAGAGTTCAAGATTCATATTTAGATTTAGCTTTGCTTAAAAACGGAGGTCTCGGTTCCCTGTGGAATATTTGGGCACGCACGGTACGGATGGACGGAGACGTTGAAATTGAAAATAAATTATCCCAAGAAGCGAACGCGGTAAAACCATCAAACTTGGCCGAGATGTTATTTGGGACAAGGGCACTGTGATCGAACACTCTGCTCTGGTGGTAAACGCCACCAACGAAGTCATTAAAAGCGAAAAACTCCTTCAAGTCATCCGTCCAAAATGAACTCGGTGGATATACACTCTTTTTTTATAAGAACAACTTTATAAGAACGAGGCTCAAATTTGCCAAAATTTAAGAACAATTTAAGGACAAACTCAGGCTGAGGCTTGATAACAAACAATGAAGGTAGTTCCCCTCTATATTCAGCCGTACCATACGTGTGTGGCGCAAGGCATTTCATTTTTTCCAATACCTTGTTTTGTTTTATTTTATTTTTTCTTCATTAAAAACCGCTCACGGAAATAAGAACAAATTGAGGCTGAAATCGCCAAAAAATTAAGAACAATGAGCCTCGGCAAAATTTACTGGTTCTTATAAAGAAAAAAAAAGTGTGTACCTCGGGGAATATATTTAAGTGTAGCCGACAGAATCTAGCTAAATTGATCATGAAACCCAAGCCAAACCAGACCCAAGCCAAATTCCCGCGGTAAAGTTACCAGTGTAACCCACAGCTCATATCTTATACATTTTCCTGTTTGTTTACAGACATAAACGAATGCTTAACAAGGAAACACAACTGTCAAACTGATGCCAACTGTACAAACACTGCGGGCTCATTCTACTGTACCTGTCATACAGGGTATTCAGGAGATGGTGTCACGTGTGTAGGTATGTACGAGAAAAAGGTTGCTGTTACCACTGAGTCGCGAAAAGGGGATCACATTTTCGCCTTTTTCACCCAAACAGTACTTCACCTATGTTTGCGGTTTTCCCTCCACATTTGAAAGTACTTTCTTCTTTTGTTTTTTCCTCTTAATTCATTATGTAGTGAGTTTTCACCTAACGTCACAGCAGCCTTGTTGGTGTGCCTTGAAAAAAAAAGAATTTTGATGATTTCTTTTGTTTAGAACACGAACATGGGCGTTACGCTTTCTGTCTTTTTCTTTGGCGTCTCTGGGGATTGTGTGAAAACCCACTATACCGAGTAGAAATTGTGCCCTGTGCACAAAAAAGCGATATTTACTTCAGCCTATAGGTAAAATTGTAAGATGTATGGACATAGCGCATTTTCACACACTGCTCCATAGCCGTCGAATCCAAATATTTTTAACCTTTTCTGACGTCATTGCTTACATTTTGCTTCATTTGCATACAACTTTAGGTAGAGAAAGAACCAAAATAAAAAGGAATCGAGTTTAAAACATGAGAAAGGCAAAGAAAGTGAGGTTATGGACCAAAATTTGGTTTTGTGATATTGGTGTTAAAAAAAACGCAAAACCACTGGGAGGCAAAACCGTTAATGATTTTTACATTCTTTGTAAAATTTCGCATCACAAGAACAGTATTTAACTTATCGGTCTTATTTCTTCTTTCAGAAGAGGTTTCTATTGCAAAGCTTTTTCAATATTCATAACTTCTTAAATTGTATCTCAATTATAAAGAGATGCATGTATATATGCTAATGAGCAAATAATGTAGACAAAGATTCACGTATCTATATCATCTCGTATCCAATGATCCAACGCGTTCTGTTTTTATTAAGATCATATAAGGCAGTATTGAGCTCTCTCGCCCTGCCGAACTGGCCATATATTATTAGAGTTCCAACAACAAATTAAAAAACTGATTCGCATCTTTTGTCTGGAAAATCAACGCCACCCCGCGTCATTTTTCTATGGCGTCTCTCAGGAGACTGGCTAGAGGGTATATGCAGGCAATCCTTTGTGTTGCTTTTTAAAATTATCATTCACGCAGGCTCATTGTTCTTAAATTTTGGCGACTTCAGCCTCAATTTTTTTTTTATTTATGTGGGCGGTTTTTATTTAGTAAAAACGACAAAAGCAAGTCAAGATGCTGGAAAACGAAACGCCTCTCAAGGCCTCGCAACACATGTGTTGTGTTGTACGGCTGTGTTCAGAGGGAGCTACATTCATTGTTTGTTGAACCGTCTTTAGGGATCAGATTTTAAAGTGAATCTTTTTATGTTTTATTCTGTATTACTATTGCTAGTTGAATTAAAAGTTTTCTACCAAAAAGCTTTCTTAGTTATCGAGCTGCAGGGTGAGTTTGTTCTTAATAAAATTGTTCTTAGTTTTGGCCAATTTGAGTAGCTTTTATAAAATTGCATGGCTTTAGATGGGGCGATATTTATAAAAACATTCTACATTGTTCCATAAAAATAATAATCATTAAGTTTTAATAACTCTTGGTTTACCTGTATCGTGTTTGATTGTTCACAACCAAAAGATTATCAGAATATATTTCCTTGAAAATTATTTTTCTAGAAATAATTTCTTTGGCTTGTAAATCGGCCAAAACATGTACTGTAGTCACCCATAGTTTCCATTTAGTGTCGCAGTATAATATAAAGAGCCCCGTTGTATCATCTGAAAATATCTTTTAGAATATTGCCAAATAGTTTAGTTGACCCTGAACCTTTCAAAGACCTCAAAAATGTAGCAAATAACGTAGTTTATTTGTTTTTTAAGATGATCTGTAACAATTAAGCCATTGATATAAGGGTCAGCAAGGAGATACAACAATGCAAAATAAACAATTTTACTACCTTTTAGGCTAAAATCACGAAAATATGATTATAAATTATTTGTTTATCTATTTAGGAACGTTAACAAGGGTTTTTTAAAACTCAATGGAGTTGTTCCCTGGCCGCAATATAAAGTATATGTCTGCACTGCAGATTACAAATAGCTTTGTTTCAAAGTTGTACAACTGGCTCTAAATATGATATTTAAGAAGCAAGTTTATGTAACTGCGGCCGGGTGATTTAACTATCAGCAGGTGAAAATATATAGTTAAATTTTAAAAAAAATTCTTTAACTGAAGATGCTGGAAGTTTAACTGATTTATCATAGTAATAGATCAAGTAAAAAATGAGTTCATACTGCATTGATAGACACAAAGTTCTGCTCTAGCAAATAATGCCAGAATACAATGCACAACGTTTTTTCATCGAGATCGAAATAGGAGCAACACGTTTGTTACTTGTTGCCTGAAGATAATTAGCTTATAATATACAAGTAAAATTGAATTTAGAAAAAAAATAGCAACGTGCGATAAAGAGTAAACAGCCTAAGCAATAATTAATATTTGGTTATAAAACCGCATTATTTGTAAAATTATTTTGTTTTAAAGTTGTTCAGTATTGACTACTGTATAAATTGAGGCTAGGATTGCGAAATCTATAAATTCTCCCAGTCTTGTCCATAATGAAAAAATAGTGTATGCACGTTCGTTATTCATTACAAATCGCTCTGCATTGTTCTAAAGCTAAAGGTCAGTTTATTCTACACAATGGTCTTTTGCCTAGCCCTAGGTTACATGCTTGTGAAGCAACTGACTAAATGAAGTACCCCAATTTGCTTCAGCGAGGACAGCAAGCATTTAATCCTAAGGAGATAAGGCATATTCCAAAACACGGCTAAAATAATTCCGCATTTAGAGTGTGAACAATGTTTGAACATTATTACAATTGTTAAGAATGTAAATAACTTTAAATGAGACTTAAAAAGAGGCGATGGAGTTAGACAGTGTCTGTGACGACAAGCGTGGGCGATTATTCAGTCACCTTGACATTGGCAGCTGTTGTCAAATGAGTGTGCACTCGAGTTATTTTTCCGTTCGTGTGGCTTTTTTCTCGGTTTCTTCTCACTTCAGTGAGCATTGAAGTTCAATGGCTCTTTGGAAATATATTCTTTTATGATTATGAAGCATGAAAAAGGATTTCGGTAAGAAAACGTGCACTTGCATGACTGAGTTTGGAGGTGAAGCGTACGTGCCGTGGGATTTGTTCACTGAACCTGCTGGGAATTCCAAGCTGATGTGCGTTATGAAAAATTGGTTTTATTTCAAAAAAGTTATCAAAAACAGATGGACAGTGTTACACATGGGGTGATTTACTAAACAACAATTAAGAAGTTATGTAACTGCCACACAAGAACACAATACTCAGTCAACCTGCGTTTTTGAATTTGTTAAAGTCTAACGACCAGAAATTGATAGAAACATACTAGAGATATAATGAAAAGAAACATTCCTGGTTTTTATATTTATTATAATGATCACTGGTCAAAATTGAAGTCAAATAAAGCAGGAAATGAAATTTACTGTATGCCACGGTGTGATATGACCTTGCACACCAAGCTACTATTTCCAGCAAAGAACAATTAATGGCTGCTCCTGACTCAGCCAAACCGTCACTTTACAATACGCATTTGCACACAGCGCCACTCTTTTTTAATTCAGTACAGTATGATAAGCATTTTAAATATCTGAAGTATTTAGGACCGCTTCAATAGAGTCAATAGACTAGAAATGCTAAGAAACTTCGTCTTTCGGTAAAATTGGAAACACGATAAATGCATAATTCAGTGAATACCAAAAGCGGCAGCTAAATATTGCACATAGAAAGTCAGTTTTCGCATTTCTAGCTTGTCAATTCTTTCATTTATAATTGTAGAATAGTATCAATTTAATATAAAAGTTCATTAACATTTACCTTCGCCTTTATAGCATGCAATTAACCTACTTGGGTATGTAAAGCTTAGCATTCATATTATATTGGTATTTTGTATAGCAATAGTGGTAATAGCAATTTTACGTTTACGGTTAATCAGTTTAGATTACTATAATTGCATTTTTATTTTTGGTCTTATTTTGTTCCCACAATTAACTTCTCCTGTGGGAGTCGCCGGCACTGTTAAATACTCTGACACGTATTGATAAAAGTTTTCATTCATTCTTGTAAGTGAAAATGACCCGGTCAAGGTCACGCCGAACGCAACGTAAATCGGAACTTGTTGAAGTACTTCCCCGGATGTTGATTGGAGAGGCAGGAGCAGATGCGACGAAACCTTTTTGTGCCCACAAGAGAGTGAACTCAATTCGGAAAACCTCAAACATTTTAGCAAAACCATAACATACTTGTGGCTTGTTCTACGGGAACTAGGAAATATATATAAAAAGTTAACATGGCATTTTTTAAAAATGTTTAAATGAAAAATATCAAGGCAATTTATCAATGTCTGCGCTTTGTGAAAGCAGATATCCCCGAATGCGAGAAAACCATTGTGAAAACGTGCAGTGCGCCTTTTTTAGGGTCTCAAACTTGCATTTTTTTTTGTACTTGAACTTTTCTAGTTCTTTGATAGATCTATTTGGTGCTTTAAAACTTAGGTGCCCTTAAAAAGTGTGATAGGAAAGGAATGTTATCAAGGCAACTTATAGAATTCAAAAAGATTTTAAATCTAAACACAAAATGAGAGGATGATGTCCCAGCTGAGATTTCAAAAAACTGCCTCGTTTTTTATCTCTGCTTAATGCACACGTTGCATATTGTACATTTGGTGGCCAACAGCATGTTCTTGAGTTTGGCTAACTTAAATTACGTTCAGAACATTTTTGGTAACTTTAAAAGTTTAAGAAAAATTGCCCTGCAAACAGGTGTTCAGTTAAAATACTGTTTTTTATAGACCTCCTGACTTGAACTAGTTTAATCTGTCATAATTCAATACAAAGAAACAGTTTGGTTACGGAAAGTTTCTTATGATTCGAGACTATCAACCTGTTAAACAAGTCTGAAATTTTTAGAAAACACTACAAAAGGCAAATTAAACTTGGTGCCGTCGTATTTACTTTGAACAAACAGCACGCATATAACAAAGCAGTAAATGAACTTTGGACTGATCAATTACTGTAACGTTGTAAACAGAAAAACAATCACGGGCCAGGACAGAAATGTCGAGACTTTACTTGTAAATGAACCTGATTCATTTCAAAAAACGCAGGAGCCATTTTTTGGTGGAAATCGTTTTCGGATAGTCTTTTAAAAGAAATAGACACTCCGCTTTTTAGTATATCAAGGTCAATAGGTGTTTTTGTTTAAAAATAAAAAATTCCCACGAGAGATGTACGAACTGTTGATTGCATAATCCTCGCTGGGGCTCAGATGGGGCTCAACAACTTATAATCTACTGCTAAAGAGTGAAGCAAACGTTGACAATACCATTTGTTTCGGAATCACAAACAACAATTTTCAATGTTTAAATTAAAACCTGGCTAAAAAAACCTCGGTGCTTCATTGTCGCCAAACTTTATTTTATTTATATTGGCCAATCTTTATTTCCTTTATTTCAATCGACCGCAATTGTGGAAGGTCACGTATTTAGCTCCTTGCAGGAACCGTGCTTTGCAAAGTCGCGAGTAAGACTAAGTTAGCAGATCACGCCCTTTTTTCTGAGCAAAACAACCACTCAGTGGAAACTAAACAAATTTATTTTTAACGATGTAATCTATACTGAATGCACCGATAATCTCCGTGGTAATTCCACTGATTCCGAAAGTTTTTTTTCTTTCAAAACCAACAACCGTGGTAAATGTGAAAGATAAATATACAAACAAAAAAAGATTGTTTACGACGAAGTTGCGTGCACGCGAGTGGAAAATCATGCAAATTAAAAAACGTTCTAAACTAATCATTCAAAACTGCGTGGACGCTTCCCAAAACAAACGAAAGTACAAAGGGAAGAGATTTTTAATTTATCGATTGTTTTTTTAAAGCTGGATTGGTACTATGTCTAATGTTTTTTCCGAAATTTTAGACTTGATAGTCTAAACAGCAGTAAGGTTGTGTTTGCTTTTCTTTGATCTTGTCAAAAGAGATGAATTGTTGTCAAACGAGTGCTATTTTGAGGCCCTTTCCCTGCTAATTAGAATACTAGTGGTAGGCTGGAATGAAATCACGCACAGACGGCCAGGTAAACTTGCGTCGGAGCGTGCTTTAATTCCTGAAACCCCGGTTTTTAGAACGTGACAATGTTCAAACGGAAGATTGAATAGCATCATTTCTTTGTCATTCTTTTGCTTTGAAAAGCCTTTTATTTTCCTTAAATACCTGACCTTGGTTGCTTTTTAAAGGTCACGGTTCATTTTTAACTTTTTACACTCTTAAAATATCAAGTCTGGAGCAAAGATTTATAGCGTTGCGCTTGGTTGTTTTGAATTTTATTTCCTTAGATCATATATCGCATCAAATTTTGCTACAAGTCACTGCTGGCACTGCCAGTGGAGCGTGGTTGTCCCAGGGTCAAGCAGTTATATATCTATTGACGGAATCTGATTTGAATGTCATCCTATATGAAGTCAAGTGTGACCACGATTTCGCCTTAAGTATCCACGTACTTCATTGAAAGTCCATTTGCTTTCTGCAATCAATTGCGAAAGTTCAGGTCTTAACTTCACACTTCTGCAATTATCGAGTACAGTCATTTTAACAGAACCAAATACTGTTCCTCAACGATAAAGACAACTTAACCAAAGTTCAAAGAAAAAATCAAAATGTGGAATTGTTTGGACGCAATTTTTGCAAGTTCCTTGTTGACGGCCGTGTCTTTCAGCACTGCAGCCGCAGCACTACTCGGTGTTCTCATGATTCTATGGAAGCAAAACAACCCAAAATCTCCTCCGGGTCCTTGGAGTTTGCCAGTTATTGGCAATATCTTCCTATTTGGCTCCTCGCCACACAAAAATGTACTAAAGCTTGCTAAACACTATGGCGACGTGCTGTCTATGAAACTGGGATCTAAAAATGTTGTAATATTGAACTCCGTCGACACCGTCAAAGAAGCTTTGGTCCGAAACGGCTCCGATTTCTCTGGCCGTCCACCGCTACGCAGTTTTGTTTTCTGTAGCAACGATGCCAAGACTGTGGCGTTCACTGATTTCGAACCACGTTATATCAAAAACCGTAAGGCAGCGGATATTGCACTGAGGAGCGTGCTCGATGACTCAGAAAACTTTACAAACAACATACGAGAAGAAGCAGAGTTACTGGTGAAGGGTCTTTCAAATATCGAGAATGTAAAAACCTTCGACCCTACTCCTCTTATAAAGTATGCAAGCTGCAGAATCATGTTTGGACTCTTTTTTGGCCAAAAACTGAAGAGCGCTTTTGCAAAAGAGGTGCACGATTTGATGGAACGCTCTACTGATTTCGTAGAAGGTAGCGCGGTCGGGAACACGGTTGATTTCATGCCCTGGCTGGAAACGCTTTTTAAGAAGGAAGTTAAAAAAGTAGATGAAGCCGTGGGTAAAATACTGACATTTGTTCAAAAGATTTATCAGTTGTTGAAAAACTCCAAGGCCGAAGATGAAGCCACAGAGACAACCTTTATGAGTGCATTGGCAAATGCTACAGCGAAATACAACACTGGTGACAACGGAGGTAACTCGAAAACGCATTTCACCGAAGAACGGCTGGTCAACATAACCTCGGACTGCTTTGGCGGGGGCTTCGAGAAAATATCAACTTCCTTGCGATGGGCTTTAGGGTATTTATCAGCAGATCCTGGTCTTCGAAATGAACTGAGGAAAGAAATTGAAGCAGCCAAAAACAAAGAACCCTTGACCTTAAACGACCGATCAAAGATGCCGCTTCTTGAAGCAACTGTTCTAGAGGTGCTTCGTTACAGTTGCTCACTGCCGTTTGCTCTACCTCACTGCACAACCAAAGACACCACAGTTGGGGGATACAAGCTAAAAAAGGGAACTTGTGTGTTTGTCAACCTCTGGGCTTGCTGCCGTGACCCAAAGTACTTCACGGAACCAAACACTTTCAACCCGCATCGATTCCTGAACAAACAAGGGAAACTAGAGCGACCCAGCTGTTTTTTCTCCTTTTCAGCCGGAGACCGCAAATGTCCAGCGGAGCACTTTTCCAAAGCTGCCTTGTTTCTCATCCTTGGAACAATCCTTCAAAAGCTGGACTTTTCCAGGGACAAAAAATCGGGCTTTTCTTTAGATGGGAAGTTTGGATTGGCGCTACGTCCTCAGACTTATAAGATAAGCGTAGACACAAGCCCATAGATTCTTCAAGCTCATTGAGATCTAGTTGAATCGAAGCAACGTTTAATTCACATGAGAACCATTCGTGTGCGGTTCTGGCAGCACACCGAGCTCTTGTCTGTAAGAAATGTGTGACAATGAACATGAAACACGCGTACGACTGCCGGTGTGAAAGCGTTTATCACATAAATACAGAAGGAAAAGCTCCTGGACTTTAAAGAGCGAGTGGACAAAAGAAAGAAAACTTTCTGTATAATTTTATCAGTTGTGTTTTAACATGAAAACCTTTTAATGTATCAACAGTATTTAATTAAGATATAAGATGTAAGTTTCGAAATGTTTTTTTTACTTTTGTGAAAAATAATCTTGACAAAATCCTTAAGCTTTTTTTTTTAATTTTACCTACAAACCTATCAATGTCTCAGGTTTTATTGGCAAGAAATTTGTTGAAGTCAGGTTTTTATATGAAAAATTCGCAGAAGAACAAGCTTTCTGTATTTCGGAAATAAACAACTTGACCAATAATTAGATAAACGAAAAAACAGTTGTTATACTGAACAGCAGGATAACGCCTTAATAAGAGCCTTTACAAGCAAGTAGGGAAACCGATATTGTAAACAATTAACGAACACAATTAGCAGTTTGAGTATTAGCCTGTATTTACTATAAACTGACACTATAAAACAGCCACTTAGCAACTTAAGAAATTGACGCGTGTGGTGCCTATAAAATAAAATTTAAATGCGTGATAAAACTTCTGACGTTCGTTATTTATGTAAAATTTTCTATAGACTGTAGAGTTTTCACTTAGTATAAGTTTCTATTCTGGTTTATTTTGTTTTTAGTTTTCAAGCCCAACTCCGGAGAGCTCAGCGACACAGCTAAATTTTCAATTTTAAAACGGTAACTTGTGATGCAAACAAGAAAAGACAACGTTTAAAAAATGGCGCTTCCTCGACCAGCAACACCGAAAATTTACAATGCATGAGTTTGCATGCAATTAAGTATAGCAATTAATGTCTTGAAAATATGAAAAGAAAAAAAGGATGTGTCTATATGTACAAGTTTTGGCAGTGTTACAATTCAAATTCAATTTCAGTTGTGATCACTACTGATGCAGGAAACGGCGCGCGCGAAAAACTAGGTAGATCCGAGTGCGCAATACCAACCCAGTGTAACACAATTTTCTGATGTTTTGTCCCAAAGCAGCTGTGCTGTTGACAACCTTTTAGCGCCTTTACCGTTTATATACTGTAATGTTGTTTGTTTTTCTGTTTCTCCGCTGTTAGTAAAACTATAATTAAGAAAATGTGGGGTTTTTTTGGCATTAAGAAGCGGATGACAAATAAATATTACAATCCTTGCCAATTCAATGCGAAAATTTCTGTCGTAAACAGCGCCTAATTTCCTAATAACACAAGACACCACATTTGATTTTTTTTTGCCCGAGGGTCGGAAATTTAATGAATCGAACGATCTTCTTGTCACTTTTTGGAGCTAAGCGCCACGTGGAAGGAGTGGTACCGGACACCGGAGTCCTCAGAATTCAGTTAGTCGAAGTGAAATGATAAATTTCTTAAAGTAATAAATGTTGATTTATTTCCGTCGGTCTTTTTATTTAAATAATTCAGGCGGTGATTACGATATATCGTGCAAGATGAAAATTCGCGAGTTTTGACCCAATCGCAAAAATAAATTCCTGCAAAGTATATTTCCGCCGCAAAAATTAATGCCACAATGAGTGTGCGTTATTATCAGTAAAAAAGTGTGTATTTTTAGTTTGCATGATTATTATTTAAAATGTTTCAGTTTGGTCTACCATCTGTTATCTTCTGCATGTAGTAAAATCCAGACTTAAATATTCCAAAAGTCTTAACAACTAACCAAATATGAGCATCCGGGATGAGCGCTCTTCGCCCACTCAAACGAAAATGCAGTGATCGGACGTGCCCTGTACAAAAGATGAATACAACATTTGCCTTTTGTCCCAGCAAAAAAGGTAGAAAAATACATAAAATTTTTCTTAGTTCTCTTAGTAAACAAAAGTTGTTAAACCGTAAAAATATGTTCCCGTAAAACAATTCTACGTTATCGCAATCCGCAAAAATACCTTCTGAAAGAAATTTGTACAATCGCAAAATTGAATTCCCTCGAGATTTTCTTCTTGCAGTTGCTCGGTAAAACTGAGAACGTATGGACAAATCCTTCAAGCTCAACTTCTTCCTATGGTATTGTGCGCCATGTAGACCTTTTTGCTGGGATTTCCGCAAAAAGAAATAACCGAAAATAAGCCTAAATGTTGCTAATAGCTTTTGCAACACTTAGAACTTAGAATGAGTACTCTCGTTTGGAGTAATTTCATCTGATAAAAAAGTTGTTGGAATAAATGTAGTGTTTACCTTTTTATATAATAAAATATAAGTCATAATAATGTTGCAGTACTTCAGAAAATATTCTCGATATAAAATTCACTTTATTTTTCAACGTACGTTTCGAAAAGAAGCTCATATTATCTCAACAAGATGCCCAGTGGGCTTATTTTCAAAATTATTTTTGCAAACTCAAGAGGGGGGGAATAATTTTTGAGATTAAGCCGCTGAGGTTTTATGGTATATGTTATAACGAGCGAAGACATGCAAGACATTTGTCGAGCGGGAACAGACTATTTACCAATTAACTGTCAGTGGATGTAGGTAGAGCATCAGACTAGGAATCAGAGGGTTATGGGTTCGATTCCCGTCAGTGACCCAGAATTCTTTCTGAGAAGGGTAAATACTTTCTTTCCAATTTTTTAACAAAGTAAAAATTCCATATATAACGTTATCTTTGCTTTGTAACTTGACAGAGACTTCGAACTGCAGCCAAGCAAAAAAGGAAAGACTCGCCATACGACCAAGTCAGACAGGATACCATTCAATACCTAGACGAATTATTCCGGTACGACAATAATTGTCAGATTTTAAAGACTTAACTTCTACCGGAGGTGCCTTCCAGTAGTTAAGAAATCACTTTAATCCCTGGAAAAGCGCCAGTGATAGAGGCTAACAAAAATATAACCTGGATTAATTTAAATTTCGGTTTTTCGAATAAGCTTCATGAACTAAAATCAAAATCTGATGTTATTATGAAAAGAAAAGCGCGACTTTGATAATATCAGTGAATTTTAGTGCCTTTGCTTCCAGTAAGAGTACCCATAGCTCAGTTGTAGATCGGCTGTCTGATATACGGGAGGTGAGCACAGTAACTGATATAACTCTGCAATGGTCTGGTCCGGTTGGGAGGGACTACGACCCTACACCACCAGAAGATACATCCATCCTCCACGCTTAACTCATCCTTCCTGTTATATAAGGGCATGATTTCTGGACATAAACTATAGCAAAACGGTTACTGTTCATCAGCAGGACACCAAAACTGTGTGCAATTCCACAATTGGTTTCGGCTCCATTACATCCTGTACCAGTTTTAGAACCATAATTTTGGAACAGTCACCCACTTAGTGAGCACAGTAACTGAACAAGGTTTATGAATGAGCAAAGTCTTCAAGCTTTTAAGATTCATTATATAATTTGTTTTAAGGTTACTGAACAGGTTGAAATAGAAAAAAATTTGAAAAAGCAAATTATGTTTTTTTTTTATTGAAAAAGATCTTTTAAATAATTTTTTTTTTTCAATGTCTAATTTCGTTTGCGAGTTATTGCAAAATGAATCTTATTTCCAGCATTCGGTTCATTGTTCAAACGCTGTTTTCTCGGTTCCAGTTCTTACAATAATGAGAGTTTTAAAAAATATCAATGCTCGCTGAATTTTTGTTATTTTGCCATGAGATTTGGCACAACGATAGAAAAATACTTAAAGAACAAAACCGTGTCGGTGACACGGTGATTTTTTATATTTATCGATTTCTGCGCCTCTCAGCTAAAAATATTTGCAATTTTCTAGAAACAAATGTAAAAAATGATCGGCCTTCACAAACGAAAATCGCCAAAACGGTTTTGATCGGCACATTTTGACGAAGTTAAAAAGTTAGCAAACACTAGCGGAAGTTAAGATCTGAGCTACTGTTGACTTCATAAAGGTAAAACTTGAAATCGAAAGAGCGTCAGATCGTCCTTACGATAACAAATATATCAATATAATTAAAATATTGATTTAGAGAGTTTTACAAGCTTTTCAGTGATATATTATATATGTTCACGGGTCTGTGATAAATACAGGGGAAGGTGAGTGAAGTGAATGAAAGGCCAATTTTGCGAGTGAGCCTCAGGTGGCAAACCATGGAAGTCTCATTTCTGTGCAAACACATGAAACAAGCAGCTTTTGCTTTCTTGTCAAACATGTTTTTTCACGTGGGTAGAAATTATATCATTCTCACCTCACATGAGATCATGGTAGGTCACATACTATTTCGGTAAGCCACGAGCTTTGTCAGTTACAATTCCAAACAGGTTTTCTTGGTAAACTTGTGACCGAAGCATTGAATGCCATTTCTCATTCTGTATCAGCGACTCATGGTTGGCGAACATGCTAGAATACTTTCCCTCTGAAATACCTCCTTCGTCCATATCTTCCTGAAGCATAATATTTCTTTCTCGTTGCTTGCTGAGATATGAGATATTTTTGAAGTTTGTTGACAAAACATGTGTTGTAGACTCTGCTAAAAAGTTTTCATCAATTTCGCTTATCATACTGATAATATAAAGTAATACTGATATTATAACATAATAATACTGGTAATGCAATATTTAGATTTTCGCTCGTAATTTTTTGTTATTGGAACAGAACTCAGTATTTTGTAAGATGGACTAAGCTTGTACTGAAACACTTATGTGCAGCACAGTTATATTAAATATTATTCCAACCACATCCCTCAAGCATTACACTTCAACTTTACTTTGTATTGTCTGTGGGAATCTGATCCTGTTTGTTAGCTGTACTGTGCTGACGAGACCTACTGAACAAGTGTTACACTTCAGTCTACTTTACTTTGTATTTT
>JAODFW021251841.1:0-15282 GCA_027575235.2 Palythoa mutuki | reverse complement strand
ATGGGAATAGGCAGAAAGGCTTTATTATTAAATAGAATATTATGCAAACATTTTTTGTCACTAAAATTAATGCAGGTTCCTATAAAAATCAATTTTTCAAATATGACATAATATTGAAGTCATCATGACGTCATTTAGTGTAATATAACAGTAAAATCACAGTAAAGTTATTTGTCCTATGAACACCAATACTCGTGCCAAATTTGGTTTCATCGGTTTAATGACTGAAGAGTTTTGTACAGCAGCTAAGTTCGCCATATTGACGTCACTTTGACGAAAAGTGACAACTTAACAACACCAATTAACTTGCCTTGTGACCAACTTATCTTGTGCCAGTTTTCATTTAATTTAATTTAATTTAATTAAAATGGTGAAAAATTAGCGTAAAGACAATAGTGAAAGGATGAAAGATTTGCAGTTAGGTTGGGATGGAACAAAACCGGTTACAACTGACAACATGGTATAGACTTTTTTTAAAGCGTAAAATTCGAGGGTTTGATCCGTTATACCTCCAAAACTTAAAAGTTAAAACAAAACCTGATAAAAATATTTTTAAGTAACTTTTCTTGCTCTATCCGAATTAGTTAAAAAAACAATTTGGTGAGATAGGCACTTTAAAAACGTTTCTACATGCAATTGTTTTTCTTCATGCCTGAGGTTATCTTATTAACTTTTGTTTAATCCAGTGTAGACATTTTCGAGAAGTTTTTTTTGTTTTTATAAAAATGCGATTTTTTCCTTTAGGTTTAGAATATTATTTGGATAGAATTAAATGCTTCATTTGGGACTGACTTTTGTTCCATTCAGGTTGACAATCTATTCATTTATAAAGTCGACGTCGCAAGGGTGGATACAAATGACATAATATCTTTTTTTGTTAAACTGATTTATTTTTATAGAAAAATCTCTACAGCAAAATGATCTGTGAACAAATGAGTGGACTGAACTTTTTAAAAAGGCACGATTGTGGGGGAGGAAAAACGCCCAAAGTTTTCTTTGAGGGATTACAAGGTTTTCTTTAATACGCAATGCAGTGTAAAAAGTGGCGTAACGCATAACTGAGCCTTTTGTTAGCTTTGACGTGCTGACGAGGCCCAATAAGGCCAAAGCAGCTGGCCACAGCTACTAATGCCCAGGTTCATTTTTAGGGGTAGATGCAAGTTTTGAAATCGATCTTTCTTACTTTATCGATTTTCAATAATGCCAATAGAAAGTTGTACTACTACAGTAAAATGAGTCATCTAAGCCACTTAAGAAATATCCCGGTTTATCTTCAGCGCGCGCACTGATTTTTGGCAGCACATATAGTTAGTGGTCTAGATCTATTCCCAAATTGATTTGGTAGTCCAAACCTAAATTAAATAAATTGGCCTTGCTTATCGCCCTCCTTGCAGCCAAGGGTTGAATTACGAGGACGCGGCTCAACGAAGTCGGACCGGAAGCATTTTAAAGGCGCACTCATCACACACATACAAGGGTTACAGACACATACACAATTGCAGCCGCTTTACGGCCCATACATGACCTCGGAGCACAGCACCACAGCCAGATGGAATAAGCTGGGAGTCGATTTTGCTGAGAGAGGAAAACCGGAGTACCCGGAGAAAAACCCTCGGAGTCAGATTGAGATCGGAAAATCTCAGCTCACGTGCGGAGCCCAGGAGTTGAACCCGCGTCGAGGTGAGAGGCGCGAGTGATGACCGCTACGCCAACCTGACTCCCCCAAGGGGGATGATGACCACAACGCCAACCCGGCTTCTCAATTGAATTCTTAATCTTTTAATGTTTTAACAAGTCATCTGGTGTTCTTTGTTTTAGTTCTGAATGCTGTAAAAACACTGCAGATCACGTATGCGTGTGAGAACGATATGCTGACAATGAAGTGCAGCCACGCATCAGTTCTGGAAATCACCAATGCAGGCTTCGGGCGTCAACAGAAAAATGTCTGTCCTAACGGTTCAAACCCAACCAAAAGTTGTTCGGTCATGCTTAACCATGATGATCGTGTCAAAGAAAACTGCAATGGCAGACACGTTTGCTCGATGGAGGTCAGCACAGATGTGTTTGGTGATCCGTGCCCCGGAGTTAGGAAGTATATGAGCGTAATCTATGCCTGTGGTAAGTGTTGTTTTAATGATTGAAGGTTAATTAAATGGAATAACTTTAAGTGTTATAGATCTATATTTTCAAATCCTATCAAGATCATAGTTTTCTAGGCCATTGCCTTTGCATTGTTGTATTTCATGACAAATTAGATGTATTCGTTGCATATTTTGTTTTTTATCATACATTAAGGATAATATTTCATTGTTTCTCTCCGTATTTATCGCCCAAAATAGATACTTTCTATTGCGAAAAGAACAGATTTATTGTTCCCTTTGTTAAATGAGGAAAAAGGACCTTTTGAAAACAATTTTTGGCAATCATTCTAAAAATAACCTTTAAGTTCTCAAGCCTTTTTGTCAAACAGAAATATCTGAAAGTTAAACGAACCCCTACAGTTTTTACTGCGCTATGTGTCGTACGTAGGCGGCGTGGATGGCGCAGTGGTAAGATCTCTGCCTTCCAACCACAAGGTCCTCGGCTCAGCCGAGGGTTGAACATTTGTATGGCCTTCTTTTTCAAAGTTGATCCATCTTTCATCTTTCATCATGGAAACTGGCGGATTGATTAAATCATTAAATATCAATAATCGCTGGCACTTGTAACTTTCGAAAGGCGATTTTTTCGCTTATCTCTTGAGAACATAGAAAATCTAAAGATTTATTTTAATTCAAAATTTTTAGTATAGTTCGAAAGCCCGTTCTATAAGCTTTAATTTGGTATATGGGTTTAGGTATGTACGGTTTAAAACAGATGCGTTTTATAGTTTTGACACATAACACCCCTGAAGGTATACGGTAACCTTAAGGGATTAAGAGGTTCTCAGCAGTTAACTCAACTTTTTTAAAAAATGTAGTTTGCTTAGAAAATGGATTTAAAAAAACCCTAAACTAACAAGACAAAAAGGTATTCAGTATCTGACGTCGGATATTTCTCTCTCTCTCTTTCTTCTTGGTAATATTACCCCCTTCCCCATCCCCCTAAAACGTTATAACTCGAGGTCCTCCCTAGTGGTGTTCCGCACCCCTGCCCTACCCCCACCAAAATTCAAGTTCAATCTCTCTCTGGCGTTTTGCTGACCTATCAATTGAATACTCGGAAAAAAACAAATGCCATACGTCCACGCGCCTTTGTACAGAGAAGGCGGAGACGAGGGGACGCTGTTTGCACCAAAAATATTGAAATCAGTTAAAATCCGCGCGCCTCTGTATTAATTGTACAGGGAACGCGGAGACAGGGTAAGCTGTTGGCACCAAAAATATTGAAATCAGTTAAAATCCGCGCGCCTCTGTACTAATTGTACAGGGAACGCGGAGACGGGGTAAGCTTTTGGCACCAAAAATATTGAAATCAGTTAAAATCCGCGCGCCTCTGTACTAATTGTACAGGGAACGTAGTTCTACTTTTCGTGAAACTTGTGTGCAACAAAACTTCGAAAAAGTTTCACGAAACCGACCATGTTACACGGCGCAACACCTGCTGAAACTTTCTTCGCAACATTGTTCATTTGACAAATTGTTGCACACAAGTTTCAGCTAAAAGTTTCAACGTGTAACACCGGCTTTGCTCTAGTTGCAAAAAATGTTGCACTATCGACTATTTGTCAACTCCAAGATTTTGTACCTTAATGTAACAAAATAAAGTTCTCGGCCGTTCCTCGGCCTCGGGTGTGTTCTTAGCATGTTCTTAAACTTTGGTCGATTTCATTTTCAACCTGAGGTTCTTATAAAAAAAGCTTTTATAAAAAATAATGTAAATGAACAAATAGTGAAGCGAGACGGAAAACCGGTAAAAATTTCTTATTTAATATTCTAAACTGAAGCCAATTGCGAAGAACTAAATTATTATCACTTATATTTAAATGTATAATAAGGACAACTGCAAACTAATAAAACGAACAAAAACTAAAACTTTAAGAAAACTGTGAGAAAAAAACACTTGTAATTATTTATTAATCTTTCACAGTTGCCATTGGTTTTAATCAGTTATCAGCGCGTGTGTTTTGTATGAATGCAACTGAATTATCTTTACAAAACAATGTCCAACAGACAATTGAATACCATAAAAGAACCCCAAATTATTGAGAAAATCATTATTCACCTTATGCCAACACGACATTATCAAGAATTTTACATCACAAACAATTGGCACAATTCAAGAGTTCGTGTTCATACGTTTACATAACAATCAACCAAACAGAGACACATTACATGCACGACAAAGCTTTGACAAAACTGCCTTTGTCTATTACATGTGTACAAACAAATTCACCGCCGTCGTTTGTGTTTCTATGGCTGCTGAAGGCTCGTAGTAGAATATCGTAAGGTTAAATGTTAAAACAGAATATGTGTTGATTCTGTTCCGCATGGGGAGCAAAAGCCAGTTGCTGTTTCCACTTACAAAAGCGCACAAAAATGGCTCGTGTAAGTGTCGGGAACATCTCGACAATCAAAGTTAAGCTTTCATGCTTACAAGTTCTGTTTTAGTACGTTTACCCTGACGAACCAAGACAAAGAACCTTTTAAATTATTTTCATTGATTTAATACTTTCTCAATTACGTAAAACTCGGACTTGAAAACCATTTGGTAAAAGGTAACAGAACTTTAAACGGTTTTACTAAAATATTGCCCTTAAACGTTAAATTATCAAAATTTGAAATAAAAAGGAGCAAATCACAAAATACCTTGGCGTTTTAGAAATACGACATTTTCCAATTCTCACTCTGTCACTCATTTAGAGATATATTCTTATTCTCAACTTTTTGTTAATTTTATGTTTTTCTTCATTATTACTTACGGAGTTATGTCTAGTAACTGTACCGGTTTTGAGGCCATATTGAAAAAAGAAATTTTGAATGGTTAAATAATGTGTTTCAACATCTTCCGTGTGATCAAATTTAAATTTAAAAATTGGTTTTAAACAACGATAATTTTAAAATATCCAAAAACGAAATTTTCCTACGTTTGACCAGGGCACTTGATGCTTCATTGTCATCGCAGCTATGTATATGAATCAAAGTAAAGCTGTAGAAAGAGCAAGACAGACCAATATACCGAGAAATTGTCTCAAACAGGGTTTTTTCTTTCAATCACAATCATTCTAACTGTTGATGATGTTAAAGTAAATAGAAATGGCTTCATTTGGCGATTCTCTAAAAACAGCAATACCCTACAAGTTTTTTACTTTAGTTTAGTTTTTCTGCGTTTTTAGCGTCTTTTTAACTTTATCGGCTTCAAATCAGCAACTAAGCGCGTCGTGCAGCAGAGTTCTTGGTTAAATAATTACCATAGTAACAATACCGAAAGAGAAATATTCTTGTATCGTTTGGTTAAAGTTTGCTATTTTTCGAATAGTTCTGAGAAAGAGGATCATTAAATATGAAATAGCCTTGACATATATCAATTGTTGGTCAGTACAAGATAATAAGAAGTTTGTGCGGCTGCAGATGAAAAATGTTTTGACAACAAATAACTTTAAAATTTTCAAATTTTCATAATTAGGTGCAATCGAAAATTTTTAAAATTTAGCAATTTCACCTTTATTTTGTATTTTTATAGTCGAAATATCGATAAAGAAAAGACAATTTGCATGAAAATGTGAATTTAATATGAGGGTACCATGTTTTAACAAATATAAAAGCAATTCTTTTCGATATCTTTAAGTGGTTATCATTTCGCTTAGAAACTAAACTTACATATTCAGCGCAGTGTCGGCCAAAATTTCTAAACTGAATCGCATATAAAGTTTACGATCTCAACCAATTTTTGACCGGTTCAAGTATTTTGCTTATATTACTATCAAGTTAATTGGCGAGTTTAAAACGTGGCGCACTTCTCGGTATATATTAATGAAACATGAATTGCTGTGAATATAAAATTAACCAACGTTTCACAGGTGGTGTACATGGAGAGATAGATAAGAATAGTATTGCTTCTGTGTAGAAACAGTCGCTTTATATTCAGTCTTGTTTTGTTCTAGCTGAGTGTAGAATTGTATGATTTTATGGAAATAGGTGCCCTTTTTCGATTGTGTACTTCTAGGGTTAACAAGTGTAAAGGTTTTTGCTCGATTTTTATGTTACCAACCCACTTTGAACGAGATATTCCGACTAGTTATTGAAATGAATCACGTCCATCAGATTCGAATCAGATCTAGAAAGGAACTATTTTGACGGAGGCGTCTCATTTACATGAAATAAGACGTAGAATATGTCATATCATGGCAATTTAATCTAGGTCTGTGCTTTTTATAACTTTGTCAGACTAATTTTGTCAACTGTACAAACATCAATACGTTTAAATCATTAAAGAGCGAGGGAGCGAGCAATTTTCTGATATCAATAACAGTCCATGCAAAATTCAATTGTAATATAGATATATATATTTATTGCGTTTTGGCGGTCGTTAAATTTTAATTTGATAGATCACTAGGTATATATTTTACTGAATGATTTTTAAAATCGAAAGATTAGCAGGCCTTTTACAGAGTCACTCTCTCTATTTAATCTTGTTTTCTCTTAAACTGTAATCTTCTCGACAGTTAAACATCGTTCATGTCTTGCGTCGGAGTCACCGTTGTTCCGATATGAATCTCGCTCAAAACCCGTTCACAGCCACACCACGAGGTTCGGGTATTCGGACACAGGTAGTACTGAGGTTTTTTTGCTCGCTATGTAGCAGCAAGGGCGTTCAGTGAAGCAGTGAATATTCACGCAGCTTGCTTAAACTTTTCCGTTAAAAACTTGCGTAAACTTTCCCGATGGTTATCTAATGGGCCCTAAAATGCTTCCAAACTAACACACTCATGAGTTTTTCTGGAGTATCTAACAAATCGGCGGGACAAATTGGATTTTTGTTTTCTAAGAAGGTAGCGAACTCTGCGAATGATTCCAATACGTCCCATTCAATATTGACGCTGATATTCGCAAACTGACCATTGAATCCTGCTTGAGAATTGATCTTAGATGTAACAGTTTGTCGAGTGACGTCGGACTTTACAGTTTTCTCAGTATTAAACGCACCATGTGCGGACGGCTGATTGTTGGTTTCTACTCCGTAGGATTCGAGAGTCTTTTTATCCCTTATTTCAATTTCCGTCGGGTTGGAAGTGAAAGAATGATTTGTTATTGGAGGAGGACTCAGCTCCATATGACTTCCAGAACTTCCTGTGGATGATACACTATCCCTTCTTGCCCACTCTCGAGACTTCTCATTCAATGGCGTTGGAAAATCCATGTGATGAAGTCTCATCGTGCTACCGTAATGAATTGACATCTTCTACAGGAAGTTTATCCTCGCTGATACCAGTTTACAGGTTGTCCGATTTCCTTTGTTTTTATAAGTCCTACGTGTGAAAATCGCTTTTACCACGCGATCTTGCTGCGCTTTGGATATATAAAAAAAACTTTTAGCTGTCGTTTTAAAACCGCTAAACTTCTAAATTTCTTCAACTACTGTACAAACAATAGCGTTTCAATGGTCACGTAAAATTACCTCCAATGTAGATAGCTTATAAAAACCTCTGATGGCGCTTATTGCCTAACACATCCTTTATGCAGGCAAAAGTTTGTTCGTGTATTTTTAGAAAGCGATTGAGAGCGCGCTGAGTCGTGAGGCAAAAAACCGTCAGTCCGTGTTGTCTTGTGGCTTAATCCACGTTTCAGTTATTGAGTTTTGTTCTTGGCTTTGCGAGTACCACGTTTTATTCCTACCTTCGATGTGAAAAACTCGCTGTAAAAACATATGGTACCTGTTCGATATGGAAATATGAAAATAGCTTGCAAGTCATTAGGCAAAACATCTGGTGAATCGAGCGTTTTGATTGGCTGGTTTGAACGTAAAGAATAATCTGCCAATTGTGCTTGAAAGTGTATTGTTAATACTATTGTCACCCTATAGCAAAACTTCTTCATCCCCATTCAATAGACTTTAAAAATTGTATTATAGAAAGGTGAAAAGATTTTAAAACATTTTATCTCGCCGAATTCTGTCAAAATTTATTTCTTACGATGTGATGTCTTGACCATTAGTAACGCAATACTTGGAGAAATTAGTTGCACATTTCTTGTTCTTAGATCGCAGTTCATGTATAATTCAACATGAGAAGCGCATTTTGTGGCTTAAGTTGAATATGAGTTTATAACAATGATTTATTTGAGACGGTTTCTAAACATAGCTTAGCTTACCTAAGTTTACAATACGCCTTCATTTCAGAATTTAATACGTCTTTTGAAAAACCCACATCAACGTTATTCTCCGATTATTTTTTCGACTGTTATTAAAGTTATCGACTGTAAAAACAACACCTTTAAAATCATTTTTGAGTAATTTACAGATTCTAACAGGAAAAATATTTCAGCCTAGAAGATAACAATTGTGTTATAAGATTTGTACATATTGGAACAGTGGTTTGGTCGTTGAACTACTCAAGAATACGATAAGGCCAGCGTCTGTTATAAATAATTACAGATATTATCAGAGGCAATCGCGATAAAAAGACGAGCTGTACATAACCAATTGTTTCGATGTGGCTTTTCAAAATTTCACAATTATTCACCTTTTGAAAACTCGCCTTTATGCATAAATAATATCAAATATAAATAATGACGGTGAAAAATATCTGGTAGATTACCAATTAGCACACGTGCAACACAATAGCAGCGATCAAAGCCGTAAATGAAATTTTGATGTTCAGCTGACATCTTAACGTCGCAAACATTTTTTTTTTCAGACAGTTGTTTTGTTCCGGGAACACCTTGAGAAACATTTCACTGAAAAGACGAAAATAAAGTTAATTCAATAATTCAACGTAGAAAGCTATAAATTAAAGTCCCTGCGGCAAAATAAACTTTTTTCGTTTTAAGATGCCCTTAGGTGAGACTTGAAAGCTTTTCATCTGATCATTTGACTTTGAAAATTGATAGCTATATTTTGAAATATATGCAAAAAGAAACACCGCGCCACGCAATATCAGTCGATTTTAATATGAGAAAGTTTAAGGGTTTGAAGAATTATCCTAGAGCAGGGATAATACAAGATAATTTTTTTTATTGTTTAGACAGAAAAAAACAGAAAGAAATTAATATCTTAGAATATTTTGATTTTTTGGAAATGCATCCATATACTTTATATTCTTCATGAAAGGTCATTGTTGTTTATGGTCATAAAATTCGTTTCTAAAAATTAAGTTTTTAAATTTGACTTTTTTCCGTTTATTGATAATCACATTAGCTTCTGCATAAACTATATGAATCACAAAATTTTTAGTTTTCTAACTTCTAAAACATTGAAAACGCGCTCAAACGCGAGCAACATTAAAAAAATCCTTCAAAATTCAGGTTAAACAAAATATATTTTCATCTATACTTTCGGTTTGGGTAATCGGGCGGGCATATGCAAAGAAAAAACAAAAGCTTGTTCTGAAAACTTTTTGTTAATGCAATTTAGAAGTTAAGTTTGCTGTCGTCATATCTGACGTTATAAAGAGATTAAAGAAATCATTACATGTTAAGAAGTTGATTTAGTTTTTATTCACCAGCTTTTCGTATCATATCATACGCAGTTTAGGGTAGATGAAACAACAGTGACACAAACAATTCATTGAAAATATTAACATATTAAACTGCATCCTTCACTGATTTGTTGTATTCTTCTTTTTCATCTTTATGTCTTAAAAAATATTTAAAAATGGTCTCGTTTTTTTTCAAGGTGCTTCTGTCCCCATTTCCATGTAAGAAATTTAAATATCATCTTCAAACATTTAATAAATTGCTAGTTTGACGCCACGTTTTAAAAAGGCGGGAACCGTGCGTCGCAGAAATGGCGACACAATCTAACAAACAATGTGATTGGTTTGAAAGTACTTATATCGGCTTTTTTCATTGGAACATTTACCGTCAAATAACATCATATGACGTTTTTCACTGGTATGCTACGGCTATATCACATGGATACATCTACACTAAATATCACATAAATCTATGTTCAAATAATTGGGAGAAAGATAAGAAAGAAATTATACACGGAAAATCAAGCTTAAAACTAAATTGTACGCATCTATAAAATCAAAGTATGGCTTTGAACAATATTTGAGTGACATTACCGATTTCAAGAAACGAAAAAACATTACGCAGTTGAGAATCTCCGCTATCAAATTTCAAATCGAGACTGGTCGGTATAAAAATTTCCCTAGGGAACAAAAAAATTGTACAACTGATGTGTGATCGAGACGAAATGGGCGATGAATTTCATTACTTGTTTCGTTGCCGCCACGGTAACTTAACCCTGATTAGAGTTGAATTCAAGTTGCTCAAGGCAAATTCGAATTTCTCTCTATTTGATCGTTAAAGTATTTTTCACTATATAATATCTATGAAAGATTAAACAATAAAATGATATCATGATATATAAGTATTATATTTTTTTAGTAGAAGTTAGTCCCAAGTTACTCTATAATTATTGGATTAATACTGATGTAAACGTTCATGTTTTCAAAGTGCCAGTAAAATTATTATCGGTTATTATTATTATACGAATCATGGATTTTAACATTATTGTATTCAGTTGTTGTGCTGTACTGCATGTTTTGTTGTGCTGCGATATGATACATATGCTGTGATATGGTGTCGTATGGTACAGTGTGGCGTGGTGTTGTTTTGTATGGTATGGTGTGGTGTGGTGTGGTATGGTGTGATATGGTGTTGTATGGTAAAGTATGACGTGGTGTGGTTTTGTATGGTATGGTGTGGTATGGTGTGCTGTCATATGGTATTGTATGGTACAGTGTGGCGTGGTATGGTTTTGTATGGTGTAGTGTGGTGTGGTGTGGTATGGTGTGCTGTGATATAGTTTGTATGGTACAGTGTGACGTGGTACAATTTTGTATGGTGTAGTGTGGTATGGTGCGCTGTGATATGGTGTTGTATGGTACAGTGTGGCATGGTGTGGTTTTGTATAATATGGTATGGTGTGGTGTGCTGTGGTTTGGTGTTGTATGGTGTGCTGTGGTTTGGTGTTATATGGTGTGGTTTGGTATTGTATGAAGTGGCGTGTTGCAGTGTATTATGGTATGGTGTGGTGTGCTGTGGTTTGGTGTTGTATGGTGTGCTGTGGTTTGGTGTAATATGGTGTGGTTTGGTATTGTATGAAGTGGCGTGTTGCAGTGTATTATGGTATGGTATGGTATGGTGTGCTGTGGTTTGGTGTTATATGGTGTGGTATTGTAAGTGGCACGGTGTTGTGTATTATGGTATGGTGTAAATATGATGTGCTGTGGTTTGGTGTTGTGTGGTGTGCTGTGGTTTGGTATAATATGGTGTGGCATTGTATAAAGTGGTGCGGTGTAGTGTATTTTGGGTATGGTGTGGCGTCGTGCTGTATAGTGTGATGGTGTGGCGTGGTATTGTATTGTGTGGCGTGGTGTTGCCAGTAGTGTGATGGTGTGGTGTGGTATTGTATTGTATGGCGTGGTGTTGTATAGTGTGATGGTGTGTGTGGTATTGTATTGTGTGGCGTGGTGTTGTATAGTGTGATGGTGTGTTGTGGTATTGTATTGTGTAGCGTGGTGTTGTATTTTGTGATGGTGTGTGGTGTGGTGTTATACAGTGTGGTGTAGTATTATCATGAATTGGAGTGGTGCGGTGTAGTGTAGCAAAATTTTTTATCGAATTAAATTTTATACAGAATTTTATACAGATCTAGAACTCAAAAGTTCGGAGCCGTAGTATGAGCAAACCGAAGCACTTTCCTTAGTCAGGTTTTCGGTTTTTTAAATTAAATTGAAATTTAACAAGATCTTTGTGTGTGCGCTCAGTTGTAAGATCTCTGACCGCCAAGCACCAGGCCCAAGGTTCCATCCCCGGCGTTACCGAGAGTTGAACGTGTGTGTGACCTCCTTTCGCCGCACCGTCCGTGGACAGGGACGTCAAGCCGTTAGTCTAGTCTCCTAATCTCTCAACTCTCAACTGGGGGACTTGAAAGAACCCACACAATTGTCGTGAAGAGTAGGGTTATGACCAGATGTTGTTGGTCGCAGGGACATTTATCCTTAAATAATATTGTAAACTGCGTGATGCAGTCCTGTCATTAAGTTCCCCAACATAATAAACAGCAATCCAGCCATTGGATGCGATTGGGGTTAGGATTAGGAAGTCGACCAACCGAAGTTTATGTTTATGTTTATGTTTATGTTTATGTTTATGTGTAAAATGCAGCCTTTCGTCAAAAACACGTGATTCCAATGCTGTGTTTAAAATCAATGCTGTCATAATTTATTGCATATCTACCAAGAAGGAAAAAAATTAGAAAATGGATAATGCCTCAACAATAATTTTTTTCAGAATTCTTCTGAAATAAAATTATTAAGAAGGCCCTCAACTTGATTTTCAAAATTCTTTGTTTTAACTCGCTGTTGGATTTTTAAACAAAGAAAAGAGGTAAGCTCAAAAATCTTTTATGTGGCAATTACAAGGTCTTTCATTGTGCGTAATCTTCGACTGTACTCGATGCATTCTCTACAGATGCAGTCACACCTAGATTGTGTTGCGCAACAAAGGAATTGATTTTGCCGAACAAAAAAACGGTAGTTTCTCATGTCAATTAAAAAATAAGGCAATTGACGTCAGCTGATTTTCTCGTAGATTGTTAGGGGGAGCAGCTTGCAGTTACAAAAAGATCTCTCAGATAATGGACTTTGATAAACTAAACCACCTTTAAAAGTGACACATAATAGTCGCGGAAGTTCTCTTTAGAATCACGCGAAAATCGCATAATTTAGAAATTATGGATGATTTTAATTTTAATATCAATTTTAATTTCAATTTTACGGAAAAACGCAGGAGTTCAGTTTTATCGCTCATTTCAAATTTGGAAAAAATACATTACTATGAAGGAAATGCTCTGTAAAACTTTAAAATTGGGGGTTGTTTTATAAGCGTGCAGTGAGGTTCAATCATGAAAGACAACAGAAAACAAAATAAAGAGGATATCTTATCTCGCAGATAACATCTATTATTATTGAGCTTATTCAGTTATTGCAGCGATAACGATATTCCTTTTCTTGAAGGAAAAGCCCACTTAAAGATGCTTTTAATCTATTAAGGAGTTTTAGTTATTTGTTGTGTGCTGGAAGTACAGGCAAAGAGGACATATTTTCCACTGCCCAATTGACTCAGTGATAGAACAACGGTTGTTTTTATGCTGCCATCTGTGACAAAGGTTTTTCTGAAATAGAGTTTTTACATTTAAAGAAGAAATTATTACATATTTAGAGAATATTCGTTGACATAAAACCGTGTAGCACTGAGCTAAATCGAGAAGAGTCGCAAAGGAGATTTAAATCAACTAAAAAATGTTTGCACTGTCTATTGACAAAGTGTTTTCAGCTGAACCGACATTCGAAAAAAACAATAATTCGTTTTCTTTTAAAATGAAATATTAGGCCAATTGTCCAACAACGAAACAATAACATGCTGTTCAAATTGTGAAAACAACTCGACATGAAAGCAGTGTATTTTGTATTTTCAGTTTATGGCAACAAAGCTGGATAAATAAACTTGGAAAAAAAAGAAAGCTGATGATATTTCGACTGATATTAAAAAATCTTTGCCGAAAACGAATATATTTGATGCTAGCGCTGTCCAGAATTTATGTTTTGAAAAGCAAGTAATGGACGATATCTACTGTTGTTACAATGGGAAAGCGTTTTCATTGTGAGCTAAATGTTCATGCATTCAACTTGTGCCTCTAAACAAAGCCGACACTTTCCGACCCAGAGACAAAACTTTCAAGGTAGATAATTTTGTTGGAATACAAGTAGAACTAGTTTTAATTTTGAACTATACATCTTCAGTCCGAGTATTTGTCATTTTAAGTTTATAGAATCATCATGTTGTTTTCTTTTTAAAACTCTAAAACCATCGTTATATTGTTGAATAATGAGAACTTGACAGGTGATTTTTTCAGTTTGAGCACGTGCCTGGAGCTTTCAACAACGACCTGCAATTCACGGTTCTGCCAAAATAACAAACGCTTTTCTAAATTTTTAAAATTGGCGAAATTGAACACAATGAGCCCCCGAGTGATCATTTGTTTTGATTGCTATTCAAAGCACGGAACAGGAAAAAATAGACAAAGTTCGAAAAGTCTGGTGAAATTTTGAAAACTCTCACCTTTGTTTTATGCTATCCAGCTTTATATAATGACAAACCCTTAGTGCGTTTCAAACAAAAGACAGGGGGTTTTTTTTGTTTAAAAAAGAGCAAGAAAATAGTTACAAAGACTCGCGACCCTAAAATTTTTGAATTTTAAATTTTATCTGTGCGTGTGGCTTTGTTTATTTAAATACTGTATGTAAAGAGCATACTTATTTATCTCATATTCAAGGTTGGTCCGACTAGACATGCTTTTTCTTTTCACCAAATTCTCATGGCAGTGAATTTCATTTGCCAAAGTAATTCCTTTATTCTCTTGAAAATCTTGAATCATTAAAGGACAAGCAATCGAAAACCTGAAAAGTGCTCACTTTATAAAACGTGCATTGAATGTTAAGGAAGCTATTTCGAAGCAAGACCAGTTAGGCAATAAATCCAAGAGTAAGTAATCTTTAATACGTAGAATATTTCACAAAACACTTTAGTTTGTAATAGTAAACAAAAATAACACTGAAGCACTTTTAGGGATGTTACATGATACCGGATCAAACAGAAACAAGACTGCGCATGCTCTACCCGTTTCAGTCTCGCTTTGCCAATCTGTGGCCTGTTTCAAACGCCCTGCTATAGTCGCGCTAAGCTAGCTCGACTCTGGCTCGAATTTGGCACGACTTTGGTTCGACTTGGTTTTAGACGTCGAACTGCAGTCGAACTTTGCCTTTGTGCAAAATGGCGGACAGGACAAACATTATGTTTTTGCGCTAAGTAATTCCTGCAAGAAGAAGGAGGAACCTGTTACATTTACAATTTACTGATATATAATTTATGAAAATCCTCTGGCTCGAGTTTAGCACGACGTCTGAAACCAACCTGACGACTATGGCGCGACTTGGTTTCAAACGCCGTGCTAAAGCCGTGCCAAAGTCGAATTTTCTAAGTTCAGGTGAGCTTAGCGCGACTGTAGCACGGCGTTTGAAACAGGCCTAAATCTGACCCCGCGGGTTTTTCTCCGGATACTACGGTTTTTCCC
>JAODFW021250907.1:0-15283 GCA_027575235.2 Palythoa mutuki | reverse complement strand
GAAGAAGAAGAAGAAGAAGAAGAAGAAGAAGAAGAAGAAGAAGAAGAAGAAGAAGAAGAAGAAGAAGAAGAAGAAACCCTGCATAAAAGTGCCATTCATTTAGCTTGATCTTGAAGAGTAGAAATGATTGGTGTTCTAATTAATAGCTAACTTTTGACTGTCCAGTTGATGAAACCCTATATTTAATGTGACCATTCATTTTGTTTGTCTTGAAGAGTAGAAATGATTGCTATTCATTCCAACGTTTGAAGAAATTAATGAAAATCCTCTAAACCTTTTAATTGTTTGTCTTTAAGTCTTAAGAGTAGATTCAGATAACGGTTTATATTTCAAAACACTCAGAATATCAACGTTTTCGTGCAGTTTCACAACTTTCGGCTGAAATGATTTTATGATCTGTCACTACTTAAACAAGGTTTTAAACGTCGAATCACAAGTCAAGTACAATTTAAAGAGTAACCACAAATTTAAACAACTTTTTCCCGCCATTTCTTATTATATTTTGTTTATGGCAGTCTATTTCAAAATAGATTGTAAAATATAGATACAGAATTTAGCTCCCTTCAGTACCGGCTGAATTTTTGTAGTCAGTCTCAGTAAAAATACTTTCTTCAGCTCTGATTACATTCAGACTGCTGGTATAGGTCGACCTTTATAGTACCAAACTTATGTATATATATGAGACAGCCGCCCCGTATATTATTGTTTGATTGATGTAAAATATACTAACTGGCAATTAATTAGTTATACGATATTCGTCAAGTCAGACTATATGACACCAATAATTCCCGAAGTCTTCAGGACCGTGGCCTTCAGACTGCGTATAATGAAAATTAAATTTGTGTGCAAAAACTAATTTTGCGTGTGAAAGAGGTCTTTCTGAAAATTGTTTTTAGTACAGTTGCCTTTAGAATTTAGGTATATTATAAGTGTTGCTAATCTTGTAACATTTTAAAATTCAAAATCGAGCGCGTGGCTGCTTGAAAGTTTGTGCATGAGGTAAGATAAGGATTGTCTGGTGTCAGGCGGGTGTGTGCGGAACTAGCAATTTAGTTACCTCAAACAAAAGCTAAGTATCTTTCTAATATGATAACGCCTTCTAATTAAAACAATATATCCTTGTTTTCTTATTTTGCAGCTATACAAATTGAGCGCCATGTTGTCGTTGCAAAACAATCGCAATTGACTTCCGTCTCCGACTGTTATTGTAGCAAAGAAACTGAACAAGACGAGATTTCAAAAAAACAACATGGCTCATTGATTCTGTCTCGTTAATTGAACGTGAAAACTCACGTATGCCACTCAGAAACCTTTTCCCTTCCAAGTTATTAGGGTTATAAAAAGCCTAACTCCTGAGCTAGTTTTAAACTTTCGGTGCAAGGGAAATCGATCGTGAATGTTATGTACTTTAACTTAACATTATCTGGTAAGTTTTGTTTGACGTTCTGTCTAGTTTCATATGCTTGGAAAAAAAACCAAAAATACATAAAGTGATATGACGTATATATTTCTCTAATGATTTCTTAATGATGTTCCCCCATCACCCCGAAATTTCAATTTTTAAGAATTACGCATCACATGGCTCTCTAGAAAAAATTACTTGTGATTCGAATCAGCAGAAAGAAAGAAAATTTCAAAAGCTAAAATGTAATTTTCAAACTCGAAGCCAAAATTACTGCTGCATGAAAATGTCGTCGCAAACATCACAATGACATCTTATTTCCGTTTATAATTGAGCTGAACTTCACTTCATCTCTGAGTCTCACGTATGTATATGAATATTATGATATAACATTTTCCTCGATAGCCTATAGTAGAACCTATAGTATCTTACCTCAGTGAGCTCCAGTGCATTATGGGTTTAGCTTCTTTGACAACAGCTTGGTGAATTTTCCTGCGTGGATGATAAAAAGCGAACCAAAGCCAGCTATTAGAAGCTATCAAGTAGTCCCTATATCCGTTCTGACGAGAAATGCTTTGTCCGTTACAAAGAAAGACGCTAATCTTTTCCGTAAGATAACAGATATAATGCTTTTCCCGCCGTCGGGCGCGTGCGAGCTTATACCTCAGTTAGAGGCAACACAAATATGAAGTCTCATATGTGTTCGCGACAATTTTAAATGTTGTGGTTACTGCAAGTCGTGACTAAGTACAGCCTAAAGAAAGAATGTTCTAGAGATGCTAAACAATTGACCAAAAACGCCAGTTTGACGGCTCCGTTTCTTGCCGGGTGAATGGAAAAAGACCAATATTCCGAAATTTTCCGTGTGTTCGTGAGGTTCGTTTAAAGTGTCGCTAATGGGCTTTACCGTATCGAATAAATACATACTGAATTAAGAATCCAGTTAAGACTACAATATCAGTTAGTACTAAAATATAACTGAACAATCTTACTCATAACATACGTAATCTTAAAGATATTCAATGAACAAACCTCCGTATAACTTCAATGCAGATCACGTACTGTATAAAAGGTGGGAAAACCGCTAGATTAAATATTTCGTTGTAGGTCAGCACATTTTCGGTAAAAATATCATTTACATCTTAGTTCCCTTATCAGAAAAGTTATTAATGATCATAGCTAAAGGCAATTTCCCAATGCAAAATTACTATTTCGGAGCCAACTTTGAAGATCATTTGTGCCAGTATATATCGATATAGATCGATCATTATCAAGTCATTAAAATAACGTTTCACTTTTATTGTAAGGTTTTTCGTGGTTTGAGATGGTCAATATAGTCTTGACAACCAGGGAACGTTTTTCACAAACTCTCTAAACAATGCGGTTTTGAGAGAATTGTAGGAAAAGTATTTGAGTGTTTTAGCCTCAAGGTGCCGCATATACATTCCAAGCACAGACATTTCGGACACTGGCTGTAGATAAAGTTAACAAAACACAATTTCAAAACAGAAAATTTTTGCACGCAAAACTCTTCGTTAGTCATCCGTTATAAAAATTTTAAGTTAGAGAAAATGCACATGCAACTAGAAAAATTTATTCCTTGCACGGCCGCCCGTAATCAATATTACTCTATACATACAAAAAATCATACCGGATTTTCTTCGTATTTAAATATCTCTTTAAAAACGAGTAAAGCACTTCCATATGGTGACAGAGCAGATTTTTTTAATGAAAAGGTGTACAGTATTTACAGCCATCTGCTGTAATCGTAAACACGTGTACATGGGTTACACCAGGTGTAGATTAAAGGGTTAAGTTTTAATTTGGAATAATAACAGTGATAAAAGTGATATCTAACGATATTGTTGTGGGATCCGTTTTGATAACCCTTAAAAATCAAACGCATTGAAATGTTTTTAAATAATATAAAAAAAATGGATGATACTTCCGTTTTCTCCCGAAATAAGCAGAAAACTAGAAATTGCATTTCAGCTACAATTTACGCAAAAGTTAGATATACAGGGCAGTGAAGGAAAGGAGTAATGCCCGCTATACGCATGTGACCTTTCAGTGCTCATTAATAATTGCTGCAAGTTCCATTGGCACGTATATGCTGAAATTGTGAGATATTTATTTCGAGTAACTTCGGTTCTCAGAGGAGGAAATCAATTATAATTTTTATTGTGTATATATGAGTAATATTCATGCATTTACAGTTATTTATCAACTTGTGAAACAAATTGTTAGTTGAGATGTATTAGCAACGTTTTCAAAAATCGGCTGCATTGTATGCAAGTTGTTAAAGCAAGGAACACAGAGAAAAAGAAAAAATAAACCTGCATCATAGAGATGATTTCCATTGCGGGGTTAGAATATTCATTGGCGTTTTTAAACATCAGCCTGATTGTATTTCGATCCAGTAACAAATCTTTGCAGAATCGATGATAACAGTTCTGTCGGGGGTGGAAGCGGAATAGAATTTAGTTTGAATATTTGAAATCTTCAGTTAGAATATTTGGAAATTTAGTTTAAATATGAATATGACTGAATTTTTGTGAGGTAATTAAGGGAGTTTGAATATTTAGCTTTGTAGTTTCAGTATACTGAATTTTGGAGTTTGATTATTATATATTAATATTGAATATAACAGGTTCCAATACTGAATATCAATTTAATATTATTCCGTTTTTATCCGTTCTGTACTTTATCTCTATAAGAAGCGTAAACCTTCCAGGAATCCGACGGCTTGTTTAGGAGACAGGTCGCCGAAGTCGATTAGAATGATTAAAGACGAGTCACCGAGGGTCTTGTCCCTAAAACATTTAAAATAGCGGTCATCCCATTAAAAGCAGTAAGGAAATAATTGGAGTATAACTGCTGAGATCCTAAATGTTTTTTTTTTTTATAATTTAAGGCTATCCCCACTTATTTGTCCGACCAACCATGAATTTTTGAAATTTGCAACAACAACAAAAAAGTAGAAGCAGTGATTAATGTATGTAAATAACATGCTGATACACTGAGTTGATTATATTTTATGGCCCAAGTGAAGCATAATTTTGTACGCAGCATGTCCAAGAGAATACATCCGTATCATCGCGCATAGTATAGCTCGCAACTCTGCGAGAAGGGGAGTGGATGTTCACGCAATTTTTTTTACAAGAACAACCTTATAAGAACAACGAGGCTCAAATTTGCCAAAATTTAAGAACAATTTAAGAACAAGCTCAGGCTGAGGCTTCATAACTGGGAAGGTTTTTGCGGTAGTAAATTGACTAAAACATAGCGATACAGCATAAAACATAGAAAGATTCACTGTAAAGACTACTTAAAAAACAATGAAGGTAGTTCGCCTCTAAATTCAGCCGTACAATACATGTGTGTCGCAAAGCGTTTCACTTTCCAATATCTTGTTTTGTTTTTTCTTCAATAAAAACCGCACACAGAAATAAGAACAAATTAAGAACAAAATGAGGCTGAAATCACCAAAAACTGAAGAGCAATAAGCGTCGGCAAAATTTACTGGTTCTTATAAAAAAAAAAGAAGCGTAAGTTACTTCCACCTTGGAGACTGAAAAATGTAAATAACGTAAGTAATGTTTTATGTTTCAACTCAGCATTTACGCTACAAAGCAATAAATTTACGATACTAAAGAAAAACACAATAAATTAAGATAAAGCGACTTATCGTATAGATATTGTGCACGCAAAAGACTAAACAGCCGATTTGTTTTAACTTTTTCTAACCCGACCGACTGACTTATATTTTGCCCCCAAACAACTGTTAACATAAAAATTAGTTTGGATGGCCATAGGTCGGCGGATTTGAACCTCCTCCATCATCCTCAAGAAAGCGTGTTCTTGCGTCCCGTCCGAGCTCAAATACTCTCATCCGCTCAAAAATTTATTATAGGAACCGAGGCTCAAGTATCCGGTAGGTCTTGTGGAAACTTAAGCTTGGAAATAAATTTTGCGAAGACTGTCTTGGTATTTTGCAAATACGAGCTTTGATTCGTGAGCAGTCCCGCTTGATCCCGACCCGACGGTCGAGACAAGCGCCAGGTGCCCCCAAGCAGAGTCGGAAAATTATCTTCATTTATGAGCGCAATTTTCAGTTTGTCTTTCATGTATTCTTCTCGTTCTGCTACTTTTGTTAGTCAGCCAAAAGTCGGCGGCGTTTTGTCGCTTTCGGAAGGTGATTACAATACACAGTAGTCATAACAATTCCGAACGGGAAGTGAACAAAACCTTAGATTTATGACCATAATCATATGAGCTTTGTCGCAAACTTGAATGATTTACAACGTCAGTTGAAATAATATGATATGCAAACGAAATTAAATTAAAAAATAAATTCGGCTATATGACGCCTGCAGTTAGTGTAGAATTTTCGTTTTGTGTATTATATCTGTATATCACTAACATTTTCCCTCAAGTTGCAACGGTCCCGTCATGTCGGTATTCATGTCTTTTGAGCCCCGGGCGAATACACGTGTTTAAACTTCGCAAAATTACGTAAACGTAAGGCCGGTTAATAGAATATTCTGTGTTAAAAATATACGTCATTAGGTTTATTTTGGTCCGCGTGTATGAGAGCGGGTGAACTAAGAAATAAATGATATATTTTTTGTGCATTTTCGTTCTTGAAAATATTTTCCTGGAATCAAATGTAGTTTTGTTTGACCCAAGCGCACGTTTTATCATGGCGTTTAAAGAGAACGCGTTTTCCGGTTTACAAGAACAACATTGTGGGAACGAGGTTTGTTTGACCAAGATTTAATACCAATTGAAGGTCAAGGCTAATGAATTAAAAAGTAATTCTAATACAACGCACGAATTTTAACTTAAGTTGTTTAGTATACGAAATTTCTGCCGGCCATTACCACCACCCTTGAAGAAATTTTAATTTATAAACGAATTATCGTCGCCGTATGAATTTGTAAAAGCTGACGTTTCGAGCGTTAGCCCTTCGTCAGAGCATCATTGAGATGCTCAACATTTCTTCAAGTTTGCATCTACTCGCCGACGCATTGAATAGTTTTTTTAAAAAACATTTAGTACTGAAAGTTTGCATTACCACCCTTATCGTACCTGAACCAGGCCGGTAACGGCCAGTCGAAATATCCTTCCAAACATGCAATTGTAAGTTTATTTTCCTGCATCGTATTTGTTATATATGCTTTACAGTTCTTTAACATTTCAAGCCGATTAGATTTATACTGATCCAACGACAATAGAATTTTCCTCAACGGCAACTTGCACCTTTTTTCGGTCAGGGCTGCTCAGTAACTTTGATTTTTTTGGTGAGAAACTGGACTAAAAATCGTAATTTAAATTAGCAATACCGTAAAAAACTCAAAAAAGATTCCTGTAACTGTAAGATTGCTCAACAAACAATGTAGGTAGTTGGACTTTTAAATTCAGCCGTACAATACATGTGTAGTTTGAGGCGTTTCATTTTTCAAGGCCTATTTATAAATTCTATCTTATATTTTGTTCAGTAAAAATTGCTCACAGAAATAAGAACGAATTGAGAACAAATTGGGGCTGAAATCGCCAAAAAATTATGAAAAAGGAGCGAGCCTCGGCAAAATGTACTGGTTCTTATAAAAAAGCGAATACTACAATGTTTTGAATTTGAATAACTATAATTCAAGTTCAGTAGATATAGATACGTATAAATTATATTGATTTATTTTTGTTCAATAAAATCGGCTCACAGAAATAAGAACGAATTAAGAACAAACTGAGGCTGAAGCTTGCAATTTTCTATAAGTAAATATAAAAAATGATTGGCTTTAACAATCAAAAATCGCCGACACGGTTTTGATCGACACACTTTTGAAGAAGGTGAGAAACATTAGCAGAAGTTAAGAACTGAGATCGTATTCTAACTTGTTAAAGCCAAATATTGGATAAAAAGTAGAGCTTCAGTTCGTCCTTACGATAACGAATATAGTAATATGATTTTTATATTCATTTAGAAAATTTCATAATCTTTCCAGTGATATATGGGTTTATATAGGTCTCTAGCGAGATATCGCATGAAAACTTAAAAACACTGCCTAAGGTGCTCAGTAACCTCAAGCCGATTACAGCCGAACAAGCTTCTTTTCAATACAAGTTTTTTTGCCTTGTGCCGGAAAATTTGTAAAGGAAATTTGCTCGTTTGTATATAACCGGCTTAAAAAAATAAACCGAGCAAGTTTCCCTTTTACAAGGAAAACTGCTCGTGTGAATAGGGTAAAGGAGACAATTTTTGCTTGATAAGGAAAAGCTATGCATGCTAGTTTTTCTGTGTCAAGGAAAAGTTAGATTGATGTGTAAACGGACGACAAACCAAAAAATGTGGCAAGGAATATCAATGAAATTATTGTGGGCACAGGCTGAACTTGTCAAGGAATACTTGTTCAATCTCTACACAGGCAGTTTTTCCTTGCCATGTGAAGGAAAGCTTGTCAAGGAATGGTATACCTACACGCTTTTTTTATAAGAAGAACAACTTTATAAGAACAATGAGGCTCAAATTTGCCAAAGGAGGCATTACAGTTAAACGCCACTTTTTGACGACTTTTAGCGTTACTTTTGATGATATCACCGTGCCTACTTTGAAATTTTGAAAATCCTCAAATACATTCACAGACTGAATACAAAGGAAGCATCTTCAATATTTTCAGATTTTTTGGATTAGATTTATTTTAGGTGTTAAGTTTAAGTGGGGAAATCGGTAGTTTTAAAGAGAAATTTGAGTTTTTGGGATTTGAAGAGATGTTAAAAAATTAATTTTGAAGTTAATATTTGATAGGAAATCGCCAAACCGTCCCCAAACCAAAAATGCACTTGCGCCTGGTCAGGAGCGACGGTTTGGCGTTTTGTAATCAATAATCTTCTTATTCAAAAACTTTTCCAATTTCCTAACTATCTACCAAAATCTTAACCGTAATCCCCCCTTAAAGACAGGACCCACAGTACTTAGCGGTACGCTTACTATTTCACTCATAACCATCTTTTACAGGTAGAAACCTCTCGCAGGGAGAGTGGTATCCGCTGGGCGGACGCATTTCTAGTGGTGTACAGTATAACGGACAAGCATAGCTTCAGTGCAGCGCTACAGCTGGTTGAGAACATTTACGACGGAAAGGGAACTGATGAAGTGCACGTGGCACTGGTAGGGAACAAGTCCGACCTGGAACATCTTAGAGAGGGTGCGTTTAGTTTTATTTCTTCTTCTTTAATTTTATCCTCTTCATCCTCATCCTCATCCCCCTCCTCGTCATCATCCTCATCCTCATCCTCCTCCCCCTCCTCCTCATCATCCTCATCCCCATCATCATCCTTATCATCCTTATCATCATCCTCATCAAAATCCTCATCACCATCACCATCATCATCATCCTCATCACCATCATCATCCTCATCATATCATTATCCTCCTCATCTTCATCCTTCTCATTCTCATTCTCATCATCACCATCATCATCATCATCACCATCATCCTCATCCTCATCCTTCTCATCCTCATCATCACCATCATCATCCTCCTCCTCCTCCTCCTCATCATCATCCTCATCACCATCATCTTCACCATTATCATCATCATTATCATCATCATCATCATCTTCTTCATCATCCTCGTCCATCTCATCCTCATCATCACCACCATCATCATCATCATCACCATCATCCTCATCATCCACATCATCATCATCATCATCATCATCATCATCATCACCATCATTATCATCATCTTCATCATTATCCTCATCATCTTCATCCTCATCATCATCCACGTCCTCATCCTCATCCTCAACCTCAAATCATCATTACCTTCATCCTCATCATTATCATCTTCATCATCTTCATCATCCTCATCATATCACCATCACCCTCATCCTCACCTCCATCCTCATCTCCCTCATCATCATTCTCCTCATCATGATTCTCATGATTCTCATCCTCATCCTCATCATCCTCATCCTCATCATCTTCATCATTCTTATCCTCATCATTCTCAGTTTAAATATTGCAGTTTTATAGTTTTAGATGTAGAGATCATTGTAATATAGGGACACGGCTTTTAGGTAGAGCAAATTTTATATACTTGTTTAGTCTTAACCTAGCAGGTGAATAGCACTTTTAGCGTGCTCTGATTGGTTCATCCACTTGGGTCATCGAATATCCTGCGCTATTCACTTGGGTCATCGAATATCCTGCGCTATTCATTTGGGTCATCGAATATCCTGCGCTATTCACTTGGGTCACTCATCCGTGAAAAAATGGCATACCGTTTTGCTTCAATTTCGGAAGAAGAAATTTTTAAAAGAAACAACAAGAAACACAAAGAAAGCTACAACATTAAAATTTTCAGTGTTTAAAGGTATATTTTTTTTCGCTTAATAACAACAGCAGAGCTATTTGCTTTGTTTCTCAGCCGGAATTCCTTTGCCCACCGGAATGTCATTATTTGTAACATGTGATCACTTCAAAGGCCTATCGGGATCGGTTTATCCGAGGATTTTACGAGCCATTTATACAAAGAACCTAATTTTGAATAATAGGATAGTTTGGCTAAGCCAATCAAATTAAAGAAAGTACCGAATTGACCAATCAGCGCAAAGCACTTATCAGTTGCAAGAGGCTGTTGTTATTGTTGCGCGCGCGCCCATCAGTTAGGCGAGCTGGAGTTGTCAGAACATGGCGGAGTTTTCCGATTTTTCTAGACTCGTTTATCTTTGTTTCGATAATTTTGGAAGCAAAGTGAACAATACTCTTAACAGTAGAATTCCTGTTATAGAAGAATACAAATTTATGAGGCAAAGAAAAAAATAGCTTTACAAGAATACTTCAAAGAGCTGCAAAACGTGGTTGAACGTTTTTAATGAATGGTGAAAGCAGCGAAGCTCTACAATTAATGAGTTAAAGGACTACATGCTTGCGGCCTTGTCCAATTTCGCTGTCCTCGGAATTTTTCTCATCCAATTATTTCCAGTTGGACAGCATGTAGTTTATTTGTATTGTGACACCGTTAAAGAATGAAATTAACTGATGTATCTCACTACGACGGAGTCCTTTGCCGAATACATAGTTCGAAACGTCACAATTTCTATACAAACTACAACCGTTTGTCTGTGTTAGTTTACTTTGAAAATTCAAGATTTCAGTTTTTCTTGTTGCATTATAATTAATGTAGTAATTATGAAATTTAAATAGTAAACCCTTATTTAAACATTTTACAATAAAAATAAACGGCGAGATTTGACGTTTCGACTTCTCGCTGGACGTCATTGTCAAAATGAATTTATTAAGATGAGAGGTTGAATAATAATTACAAAAAAGTGTCTAGAGGGAATTTATGCTTGAATAGAGTTTAACTGTTTGTTTTCATTATTGATTACATAAAGACCTTTGCACGAACAGGGTCTGATTGTTTATTGAGTGATGGCTTTATCTTGCGTATAAACGACATCTGGTAAATTAAATAATCGAACTGTCAAACACACAGAATATGAATACAATCACAAAAGTCAACAGAATTGTCATTGTGCTCTTCGAAGTGTTTACTGACGGTTGACGATCGATGTTCGCTCTATGCGCTGGTTTAGATAATTATGAAATTGTTCCCTGCTTGCCCCATAACTACTATAATGTCGTTTTATCTCTGCAGTTCAAACCAAGGAGGGTAAGACGGCCGCAGGCCAACTTGGGTGCATGTTCTTCGAAGTGTCGGCAGCGGAAAGCTATGACAACGTGCAGGAGTCGCTGAATCTGTTATTCCGAAAAGTGTGCATCAGTAAGAAATGTCTGCAGCTTGCGCACGACAAGCGCAAGAATGGCAGCAAGAAACACGTGTTCGGCAACGCCCTTTTCAGACTTAAATCCGATCGCCGACAAAAAACCAAACCGCCCCGAGCTGGCCAGAGTCATTTTGATTGATACAGCAGTAGTCTATGCTTCTTCAATTAACACCATAGTTTGTCCTTGTAAGATGCACAACTTGCGATAGAAGAATTCAAGTCCATTACTTTCCTACTATAGAAAGGCTGATGGTGCTTTAAGAAACTTTGCACGTTGCAATGTTTGAAACTTAAGACGCTGCTTAGACGGAAGCAAATTTGTCATACAACATTTGACACAAATCTTTCGAGATTAAAGTTTTATTCGACGCACTCCGTGCAAATTCGTCGTTTGCTTAAAAAGGATCGACAGTGGCTTGAATACTTATGTTGTTACAAGTGTTAAGCCCAAGACTACACAGATGGTAACTTGGCAAAGTCTAAATGTGCTAAAAAGCATGGCGTTACCACTCAAGAGTATACTTGGGATCATAGCATGAATAATGAATGAATTACGTACGCGAGAATGATAAATGATGGACGTCGCATGAATGATACATGAGTACGGGTTAATTATAAACAGTTAGACGGATGTAGTACGGATGGATGATGAATGGATGGGTATACGGTCGGATGGTGGACGCCTGAACTCTCCCAATCTACATCATTATAGGAATTTACAAACATAAAGGAATTTACGGAACAGATAAGACTGGTAATGGGGGAGGAGATTTAATTTTAAAACTGACTTAAACGGTCAAAAAGCAAAGAAGTGCTAAAAAACGTAAAAGGTTGTATAAAGGGAAACAAAAACACAAATGAAGATTTTCCTGGAAATCATTAGTATGTTTGGAATTTTCCTGCCTAGACGGCAATTGCCAATCTATTCAGGGTGCGCTGATCAAAAAGAACCAACAGAATAAATATCTGCTTGTCTCACATAAAAACAACAATAATCTGAGTTTGGTGCACCCAGGCCAACTGTTTTATTCCGACAGACTCATTTGCCGCTAGCAACGGTTGACAGGACGCAGAGGTTGTTACATCGTAGGTGAAGAGGTGATTTCTATCTTCGAATGCAGAAAAATAAAATTTTAAGAGAAAGGAAAGTGAACGAGCGAGAGATTTTCAACGCAAGAAGATGAAATTTGTGTTTCGAACCAGCTATGTAATGCTCTGTTTAATAGATAAAAAGTGACGATGAAAACTTTGTTTTGAAAAACTGTTTTTATTCATCTGCAAAGGTACCGCAAACGATAAAACAGAAAATAAAGTCTCAGAAACTGTTATCCATTAACCTGGGTAAGCTTTGGTTTTAATACCGGGAAACATCTGAGTGTTAAATATCCTCCAATCCACAATAGTGTTAACTTCAAAAGTACAAACGATAAAACAAGAATTATATGATAACCCAAGTGATTCTTCCGTTTTGATTGGTTCTCGCCTATGATCTATTAGAGGACTGACGAACGATTGACGTCACCATTACAAAATTTTTAATTATTTATTATATAAAACAAATAGATTCCATGTTTTTGTGCGTCTGTTCAGTAATAGATCATAGAGGATGTCAAACTGTGGTATGAACATCAGTGACACACTGAGCTATCGCCTCGTGTGCCACTTTTTTGTTCTTACCACAGTTTGATGTCATCTATGATTTAATTCTGAACAGACGTACGCAAACATGGAATCTATTTGTTAAACATATAGTGTGAGGTTCTAGTATTACTCCAAAACACATTCCGTCTTTTAATATTCTAATATAATAATATAAACGTAGCCTTAGGCCCAGTCTAAACGAGGACCTTTATAATCGACTAAAACTAAATCACTAAAAAGTTCTTTGTGCACACGATTGTTTCACATCGTTTTCAATCGTTTTTGCCTGTTCACGCGATCGTTTTTGCTTGTTCACACAATTATTTTTCACATCGTTTTCATATCGTTTTTCCTGTTCACGCGTTCGTTTTCACATCGTTTTTGCGTGGACAGGACATGTAAACGATCAAAATCTTAAGCGTTTGCATACGAAAGCATCTTTGTGTGGACGCGGCCTAAGAATTTTCCTCATGCATGAAATAGATAGTCTTTTGAGTTTTAAAAAATGCACGTTTCGACGACATTCTGCTGTCACTGAAGAATAAATTAATGGTAAGTTATGTACATGTTAATGTGAAGTCTGATCTTAACAACTATGGTTTGATTGAATGTTTAGTAATGTTTAACCCTATTGGTATATAACATCTCATCGTATTTAATAATAGTCACATTCATCTAAATAAACTGCACTTTGCTGGCTGACTATTTGCAGTTTTTGCTCCTTTAGATTGAGAAATCTCTTTAGTTAGCAGAAATTTTTTGCTAGAGCCAATCAGCTGTAAAATGTACAATTAAATATTTCAACGAAACAAACTTACTAGTCCAAGACTTGTCCGTGTATCCTCCAAACACATAACTGCCAACCTGGACGATCGTTACTGTCGGTCCCTTGTTGTCACAGTTTCTATGAAAGGTAGAAGCAGCAAATCCTTGAGTGCGACCATGCCAGCATCGAACCCAACGACTCCTACTGGGGTTCTGTAGCACAGGTGAGAGCCACGAAGCAAGTTTCTGTTGATATTTGGCGTTACTTCCCACAATGTGTGACATGGCAAGGCCGTCTACATGTTAAAAACACCCAATGTAAATAGACTCACAGATTGCTTTCGTTTATTCGTCCAAACGGCTTTAAACTAACTTTAATAATAACAATTTTTGGTCGAAATCTCTGTATTCGATCTCAAAACTATCTTGCTTAAGGCCAACAATCTTTCTCATGACCGTTACAGAAACAGTTGCTTGAGTTTTCCCATGATAACTAGCGAGCGCATAATCTAAAACAATGACTTTTGATTCGATGTTGTGTCTGACTGCTTTGCACTCCGTGTTGGGTGGGAGATTCACTTTAGGTTCAGTGGTTAAATAGCAGTTTGAACCCATTTTGATATCAGTTTAAATCTTAATCTAAATCTCGTCAATACTAAAAGATTATTTTAGGTTAATTTATTTTATTCTCGGCACAAAATAGAACATAAAACATAAAACGTAGAGCATTGAGGAAAATTTGGTGAGAAAGACCAAATGATTTTATGTCGAAATTGTTACAATACTCAATAGGTCTTATTCACGATACGGTCTGTTGATCAATTTCACCACCACGCCTCGTTGTCATGTAATTCCTTCCAGGCTTCATACAACTTCGCAACATTTCATGCCGGTGTTTTTTTCAATTCGTTTCTTTGGGAGTTCACGGATTTACAGACCGTGTCATGAATAAGGCCTATTGCAGGGAAACCAAATAAGAACCAAGTAAAATAATAATCGATCAACATATAAGTCAGAAAAAGGTAGACTTAACAACTTAAATTAAACTTCAATAATGGTTTCAAAGTCAATGAACAGGAAGATCTCAAAAGATCATGCAGAAAACCAAAGACAGTTGGACCATAAATCATCCCATGTGGGTATAGTGCGTTAGATTATGCTGGTGAGACAAAAAGATCCCTAAAACCACTGACATAGTTTAGCTTCTTTGAAAGGTGTCAAAACACTTGTATAGGCATGCACCCCCACGTAACTGTCTACTGAGACGACACAAACGTCGGGGTGAAAAGAATATGGATGATCACAACACTTGTACATGCACCCAAAGGTAACTGTCTACTGAGATAACACAAACGTCGGGGTGAAAAGGATATGGATGATCACAACAATTGTACACACACCCCCACGTAACTGTACTGGGAGGACACAAACTTCGGGGTGAAAAGGATATGGATGATCACAACACCTGTACACGCATCCCAACGTAACTGTCTACTGAGAGGACACAAACTTCGGGGTGAAAAGGATATCGATGATCACAACACTTGTACACACACCCCCACGTAACTGTCTACTAAGAGGACACAAACTTCGGAGTGAAAAGGATATGGATGATCACAACACTTGTACACGCACCCCCACGTAACTGTCTACTGAGAGGATACAAACGTCGGGGTGAAAA